>JADRCD010165880.1:0-15799 GCA_019843815.1 Montemys delectorum | reverse complement strand
GGTTGACTTCTTATAGATGCTAAGAGAGCTACTATACCCAGCAAAACTCTCAATCACCATAGATGGAGAAACCAAAGTATTCCATGACAAAACCAAATTTACACAATATATTCCCCAAATCCAGCCCTTCAAAGGGTAATAAATGGTAAACTCCAATACAAGGAGGGAAACTACATCCTAGGAAAAGCAAGAAAGTAATTTTCTAAGAAAACTAAAAGAAGATAGCCACGTGAACAGAATTCTAACTCTAACAACAAAAATAACAGGAAGCAACAATTACTTTTCCTTAATACCTACTAATATCAATAGCCTCAATTCCCCAATAAAAAGACATAGACTATCAGTCTAGGTATGTAAACAGGACCAAACATTTTGTTGCATCCAGGTAACCCACCTCAGTGACAAAGACAGACACTACCTCAGAATAAAAGGCTGGAAAACAATTTTCCAAGCCAATGGTTCCAAGAAAAAAGCTGGAGTATCCATTCTAATATCGAACTAAATCAACTTTCACCATAAAGTGATCAAAAAAGATAAGGAGGGATACTTCATACTCATCAAAGATATAATCTACCAAGATGAACTCTCATTTCTCAACCTCTATACTCCAAATACAAGGGCATCTATATTCATACAAGAAACTTTACTAAAGCCCAAAGCACACATTGCACTGCATACAATAATAGTGGGAGATTTCAACACCCCACTCTCTGCAATGGACAGATCATGGAAACAGAAACTAAACAAAGACATGGTAAGACTAAACAGAAGCTATGAAACAGATGGATTTAACAGATATCTATAAAACTTTTTTATCCTAAAACCAAAGGATATACCTTCTTCTCAGCACCTCATGGTACCTTCTCTAAAATTGACCATATAACTGTTCATAAATCAGGCTTCAAAAGATACAAGAAGACTGAAGTAATTCCTTGCATCCTTTCAGATCATCATGGATTAAGGCTGCTCCTCAATAACAATATAAACAATAGAAAGTTCACATACACTTGGAAGCTTAACAACACTCTACTCAATGATAACTTGGTCAAGGAAGAAATAAAGAAAGAAATTAAAGACTTTCTAGAGTTTAATGAAAATGAAGCCTCAACACACCAATACTTATGGGACACAATGAAACCAGTCCTAAGAGGAAAACTAATAGTTCTGAGTGCCTCCAAGAAGGAACTGGAGAGAGCACACACCAGCAATTTGATAGCACATCTGAAAGCTCTAGAATAAAAGAAGCAAATTCACCCAAGAGGAGTCAAAGTTAGGAAAGAATCAAACTCAGGGCTGAAATCAAGCAAATGGAAACAAAAGGAATATACAAAGAATTAACCAAACCAGGAGCTCGTTCTTTGAGGAAATCAGCAAAATAGATAAACCTTTAGTCAGACTAACTAGAGGGCACAGAGACAGTATCCTAATTAACACAATCAGAAATGAAAACGAGGACATAACAACAGACACTGAATAATTCCACAAAATCAAGAGATCCTACTACAAAAGCCTATACTAAACAAAACTGGACAACCTGGATGAAATGGTCAAATTTCTAGACAGATACCAGGTACCAAAGTTAAATCAAGATCAAATCAATGATATAAACAGTCCTATATCTGCTAATGAAATAGAAACAGTCATTAATAATCTCAAAACCAAAAATGCCCAGGACCAGATGGGTTTAGTGAAGTGTTTTATCAGACCTTCAAAGAAGACTTAATACCAATATTCCTCAAACTATTCCACAAAATAGAAGCAGAATTTATTGTACCCAATTCCTTCTATGAAGACACAATTACTCTTATACTTAAACCACACAAAGACCTAACAAAGAAAGAAAACTTCAGACCAATTTCCTTTATGAATATCGATGCAAAAATTCTCAATAAAATTCTTGCAAATCTAATTCTAGAATACATCAAAATGATCATCTATCATGATCAAGTATGCTTTATCCTAGGGATGCAAGGATGGTTCAATATATGGAAATCCATCAATGTAATTCACTACATAAACAAACTCATAGAAAAAAACCATATGATCATCTCATTAGATGCTGAGAAAGCATTTGACAAACTCCAACATCCCTTCATGATAAAAGTCTTGGAAAGATCAGGAACTCAAGACCCATACTTAAACATAGTAAAAGCAATATACAGGAAACCAGTAGCCAATATCAAACTAAATGGAGAGAAACTTGAAGCAATCCCACTAAAATCAGGGACTAGACAAGGCTTCCCACTCTCCCCCTACCTACTCAATATTGTACTTCAAGTCCTAGCCAGAGCAATTAGACAACAAAAGGAAATGAAAGTGATATGAATTGGAAAAGAAGAAGTTAAATTATCATTATGTGATGATGTTATTATAGTATACTTAAGTAACCCCAAAGATTCCACCAGAGAGCTTCTAAACCTGATAAACAACTTCAGCAAAATAGCTGGATATAAAATTCACTCAAACAAATCAGTGGCCTTACACTACACAGAGCATAAACAGGCTGAGAAAGAGATTAGTTAAAGAACACCCTTCATAATATTCACAAGTAATATAAAATATCTTGGTGTGACTCTAACTAAGTAAGTAAAATATCTGTTTGACAAGAACTTCAAGTCTCTGAAGAAGGAAAATGAAGAAGATCTCATAAAATGGAAAGATCTTGTGTGCTTGTAGATTGTCAGGATTAATATAGTAAACATGGCCATCTTGCTGAAAACAGTCTACAGATTCAATGCATCCCTCATCAAAATTCTAACTCAGTTCTTCACAGACTTAGAAAGAACAATTTGCAAATTTCTCTGGAATAACAAAATAACCCAGGGTAGCAAAAACTATTCTCAATAATAAATAAACCTTTGGTGGAATCACCATTCCAGACCTTAAAAGGTACTACAGAGCAATGGTGATAAAAACGGCATGGTATTGGTACAGTGACAGGCAGGTAGATCAATAAAATAGAATTGAAGACCCAGAAATGAACACACACACCTAGAGTCACTTGATCTTTGACAAAGTAGCTAAACAATCCAGTGTAAAAAAGACAGCATTTTCAACAAATGGTGCTAGTTGAAATGATGGTTAGCATCTAGAAGAATGCAATTCAATCCATTCCTATCTCCTTGTACAAAGCTCAAGTACAAGTGAGTCAAGAGTCTCCACATAAAACCAGATACACTGAAACTAATAGAAAAGAAAGTGGGGAAGATCCTTAAGCACATGGGCACAGGAGGAAATTTCCTGAACAGAACACCAATAGCTTATGCTCTAAGATCAAGAATTGACAAATGGGACCACATAAAATTACAAAGCTTCTGTAAGGCAAAAGACACTGTCAATAGGCAACCAACAGATTGAGAAAAGATTTTTACCAATCCTATATCTGATAGAGGGTTAATATCCAATATATACAAAGAACTCAAGAAGTTAGACTCCAGAAAACCAAATAACCCAATTAAATAATGGGGTACAGAGCTAAACAAAGAATTCTCAACTGACAAATACCCAATGGCTGAGAAGTACCTAAAGAAATGTTCAACATCCTTAGTCATCATGGAAATGCAAATCTTAATGAACCTGAGATTCCACCTCACAGCAGTCAGAATGGTTAACATCAAAAACTCAGGTGGCAGCAGATGCTGGCGAAATTGTGGAGAAAGAGGAACACTTTTTCATTACTGGTGGGATTTCAAGCTGGTACAACCACTCTGGAAATCAGTTTGGCAATTCCTCTGGAAATTGGACATAGTACTACCAGAGGACCCACCTATACCACTCCTGGGTATATACTCAGAAGATGCTCCAACATGTAATAAGGACACATGCTCCACTAATGTTTATAGCAGCCTTATTTATAATAGCCAGAAACTGAAAACAACTCAGATATCCCTCAAGAGAGGAATGGAACAGAAATTGTGGTATATCTACACAATAGAGTACTACTCAGCTATTAAAAACAATGAATTTATGAAATTCTTAGGGAAATGGATGGATCTGGAGAGTATCATCCTGAGTTAGGTAACCCAATCCCAAAAGAACACACATGGTATGCACTCTCTGATAAGTGGATATTAGCCCAGAAAATCAGAATACACAAAGTATAATCCACAAACCACAAGAAACTCAAGAAGAAGGAATGCCAAAGTGTGGATACTTCATTCCTTCTTAAAAGGGAAACAAAATACCCATGGAAGGAATTGCAGAGACAAAGTATGGAGCAAGTACTGAAAGAAGGACAAGCCAGAGAATGTTTCACCTGGGAATACTTCCCATCTTCAGTCATCAAATCCAGTCAGTATTGTGGATATCAGCAAGTACTGGCTGACAGGAGCCTCATATAGCTGTCTCCTGAGAGGCTCCAACAGTGTCCAACTAATACAGAAGTAGAGACTCACAACCATCTATTGAACTGAGCATAGGGTTCCCAATGAAGGAGCTAGAGAAAGGACCCAAGGAGCTGAAGGGTTTGCAGCCCCTTAGGACGAACAACAATATGAACTTACTAATATCCTCAGAGCTCCCAGGGACTTAACCACCAACCAAAGAGTCCACATGGTGGGACTAATGGCTCCAGAAGCATATGTAGCAGAGGATGGCAAAGTAGGTCATCAACGGGAGAAGAGGCCCTTTGTCCTGTGAACATCCTATGCCCCAGTGTAGGTGAAAGTCATGGCCAGGAAATGGGAGAGGGTGGGTTGGTGAGTAGGGGGAGAGGGAAGGAACAAGTTTTATTTTTCCAGATTTGAAACCAATAGAGAAGATATCATTTGAAATGTAAATAAAGAAAATATCTAATAAAAAGAAAAGAAATAAAGGAAAAGAAAGAGTATTTAAAAAAATAAACTGTAGAAGTGAAAAAAAAAAAGAGAGCTATTTTTCCCTGAATGTCCTTTGTTGTATCGGAGCTAAGATATATCAAAAACCTGGAAATTTGTGCTGTAGATGAACTAAGATTTATGAATGCAAACCTATAGAACATTGTGTTCTAGTGGAAATGAGAACACAGCCTGGGTGGTTCTGCAAAATCCTCCTTAGCTCCTGAAGTACATTCTGTGGATATTGTGCCTTGGAGTTGAAAGAGAGGAAAAGTTGCTTGGTCAATGGATCTGAGTTCTACTCTTTTGCTCTTAGCTGTTTTTATTCATTTCTCTCATGAATAAAATAGTGGTGGGTTATGTTTTGTGAATGAAGTTTACTACCACAATAGAGTTTTCACATAAAACAGGAGGAAAGAGGAGAACAATGTGATGGCTATTCTTGTCAACTTGATCACCCAGTAATTAACTAAAACTCAAGTTGCCAAGTATAACTACATGGAATATTTCTTTGTGCACTCAATCGCTTCAAGTGGGAAGACCCACTTTTAGTCAGTATGTTTTGAGATGGGAAGATAGATCTTGAATCCAGGTGCTTTGAGGTAGGAATGTTCACATTTAATCTATAAAATTAACATTGATTCACCTGATATAATTGTCATCTCAGAGGCTTAATGTTGAACAAGCTCGCCCTTTCTAGTTCTTTTTGAACTGTGGCTGGCTGGTTCAACACAGGTGTTCTAGTTCAAAATTCTCTTCAAGTTGACTAATTCAGTCTGGCTTCTCTCAACTTCTCATCAAATTTCTCTGCTTGTCCTCAAGCTAACTGGCACTTTGTTCTAATCTTCTTACTCCTTTTTAGTCACTGGCTTCAGTTGCCTCTGTTGACCTGCACTGAAATGCATGAACTCACAAATAACTCAACTGCACTGTACTACACTCATTGCTATGATTCCCATCGTACTGATGAACTGACTGAACACTCTCTCCCTGTTCTGCTGTTAAACAGATTTCTCCTGAGAGATGACTATATTCTATCTCTGACGCATTATGTCAACTTTTTCTTGGATTTGTCAGCCCCTCAATTATATTTCATTGTTTGGGATTAAAGGTATGCTCTAAAAGATTCTAGCCAAAGGGACAATGTGTGATAAGGCTGTCTCTGCATTTCAGCTGGAACAC
This sequence comes from Montemys delectorum, assembly GCA_019843815.1. Classification (NCBI taxonomy): domain Eukaryota; kingdom Metazoa; phylum Chordata; class Mammalia; order Rodentia; family Muridae; genus Montemys; species Montemys delectorum. Next base: position 9,803 of record JADRCD010165880.1, on the reverse strand, counting down.
ACAGACCTAGAAGGTTTTTTTGATGTGATCATAGGAGCTAAGTTGGTGGATTAAAATTCCACTACATTAATCAAAACATCTCATGTGAAAGAAGCCATACGAATGAATGGAAGAAGTTCTTTCACTCTTTGCCTGCTTGATCTTCCTTTTGCTGGCAAGTACGTCACTTCACTGGTATTAGAGCCCACTTCTTCACAATTCTGGCATATACTAAATACCACCTGAGATGTCCAACCTTAAGGACTGAAAAGTACTCATATATAGACATTCCATTACTAGAAAATGATTGTTCAACTAACTGGAACATAGTCTATAAACAAACCAATCCACTTTTTTATATATCTATATTCATTCTGTTCATCTAGAGAACCCTTTACTCATTATATGTAATGAATTATGCTATAGTCCATGATGAGTACAATGCATTGTTATAAGAATATTAATTTTATATACACAATGGCTTATTTGTTTAAAATGTTTACTTATCTCCAAATTATTAAAATAAATAAACAATAATAATATCAATGATGATCATTCTATAATATTTTGAATTTGGTAGGATCCTTGCTAATTTTATGGAACATTGATATAAACTAGAATCATATCAAAGAAGAAAATTGCAATTGAAAAGAATACCTATGTAAGATCCAGCTGGAAATAATTAGTAGTTGATGTTGGAGTTTGGGTACAGTCCATTTTATGTCGTACTATCTCTGGGCTGGCATTCTTCAGTTCTATTAGAAAGCAGGCTGAGCAAAACTATGGAAAGTAAGCAAATAAGCAGCACCCCTCCGGGCTTCTTCATTAGCTCCTGTTTCTACATCTTTGCCATATTTGAGTTTCTGTTCTGGTTTCCTTAGATGATTAATAGTAATATGGAAATAAACTATTTCCTCCACAGCTTATGCTTTGGTCATGGCATTTCATCACAGCAAAAGAACCTCTAGCTAAGCTATTTCATAAAATTACATATGTTAATGTTGATTGAGTGAGTGATTGTATCTCTTCTGGTGAAAATGTTCCCCCAAAGAGTCATAGATTATATTACAGAAATCACAGTTTTAGGTATGTGGATCATTCTTTTGTGTTGTTGGTCAGTGAAGTACAAGGAACTTCCAAAACTATAGAGCCTATTGTTGTCATCTTTTGTCGGCCCCAAATTTGAAGATAAATCCCTATTGCTGAAGGTATTATTTATTTAGCTACAATACCAGCAGTCATGAATCACAATGGATTTGACCTGAAAGCCTTCTCTCCAAGGACAGCTTCCATCACACATTACAGTGCTGTTCAAGCTACCAAAGGACAAAATCATTTTATAGCTCTAAGCAGACTTGATTCCTATGAATTACAACAATGATGAATATGACAAGATATACCTAAAATTGCAAGAGTAGCATTCTTATTTTGGCAGAAAAACCAAAAAAAAAAATTGTACTTGAGGTCTTGTCAAGGAAAATCATGCCTGGTAATCTAAACCTATACAACATCATGTGGCTTGCCAGATCATAGATCTGAGCAGATACTGTTATAGCCACTTTCCAAAGCAGTATAATTCTTAATATCATTGTAAATACTTACCCTTATACCCATATACCAGCATAGCTCTCATCATTCATCAAAAATGAATATCATTACGTAAGTCACAACTAGTCAAAACACAGAAAAAATGACTGGGTAACAATAGCCATTGACACATATACAGTACAACCTCTAAGTCTCTGAGGATATCATAAAAGAGGGAGAACAAAGATTGTTAGAGCCAGAGGAACCAAGAAGTTGGCTGTTTTCTTGCTATGAGACAGAAATTACACCCATGCAGTTTCAGAATATGACTACTTACCTGAGCAGTGGTAGCACATGTCTTTAATACCAGCATTTGAGAGGCAGAGACAGGTGAATTTCTGAGTTCAAGAAATGGTCTACAGAGTGAGTTCCAGGAAAGCCAGGACTATACAGAGAAACACTGTCTCAAAAAACAAACAAACAAACAAGAAAAAATGTGACTATGTAAATAATATCTGAACAATGACAACACTAGTTGGCATACTGTCATGGTTCAGGGAATTTGCATGAAGCCCCTTCCCTCAATAAAGAACTACAGAGACATAAAAACTGCTGAGTGGTATAATTAGGCTTCCTGAGGAAAGCATATCCAAAACAGTTATCGAATACCAAATTATCTGTTCAGCTCTAAAAGCCATGTGAACAAGCCATACTAAACCACTAAGAAAGCAAGTTGCATATATTTATATATATATATATATACACATATGTATACACATATATAATAGATAATAAGAAGCCATGAATTATGAAGGGAATTGGTGAAGTGTATATTATTTTTGATTCTTAATATGACTACATGGGCAGTTAATTAAAATCCAAAAATGGATGGCATACTTGTGCAAGATTTTTGCTTAATTTGAAGTTGGTAGACCCCTTTTAATTCTTATCTTGATGGAAGAAGACACATGCTTTTCATTTGGATCTTGAAATGGAAAGATTCACCTTTTTATCTCGACCATTCTTTCTATTGCAACCCTTAATAAAATGTTTGCTCTTTGCCTGCTTGCACTTAAATCTGTTCTTTTGCTGTTATTATAAGCTTACTTTGGAATCCCAGCATTTTCAAAAGATTAGCTAAGACATCAACATCATAGACTGAGAAACTTCCAGATTCTTAGACTTTTTGTTCATAGCTTACCATTGATGTACAATCTGGATCTCAGCCTGTAAGTCACTCCCATACCAACTGTTTTTACACACACACACACACACGTATATGTTTGTGTGTGTGCATATAGAGAGATTCATATTTTTTTAGTTCCATTACTCTAGAGAACCCTGAGTAATAGAGGGACCAGGCCACCAAACCAATTAGATAAAGGAAATAGACTGGGAAAATTATTTAACCATAGTTTAATTACATAAAATAAGAATCATCAGTAATAAATCTGCCCCACACTCTCTATTAAGTGGTCTTGAAATTTCTTCCACAAAAAAAAAAAAAAAAAAAAAAAAAAAAAATCTTTAGCTCCAGGCAAATTCTTAGGATAAAGACAGAAGACAGACAGATTCTTCATCAATGCACCACAAAAATAAGCTCCAACTAGGTGTCCTTGCTAAACTATGGAACCTCATGTGTTTAGCTTCCATAGTCCTTAATACTGTGATTTCTAGTGTCTTTTAGCCAAGCTCTTAATAAAAGTGGCCAATTAAGTTCTATTTATATGATTTCAAGATTACTTTAGCTAAATGTTTTGAAATGTACATACCCCAAAGACTAACATGTTAGATTATTTATAGTCAAGCTTAGGCATTGAAGAAAACCATTAAAAACAGCAAGCTAGTGAAAATGTAATTGAATAAGGGGCCATATTCCAGTTCCTAAAAGCAGTAGAACTTGGCAGCTTTTGGTCACATGTTTCTGGATTTATTTAGAGGCAAGGATAGAAGAAAGAGGTGGTAAAATTGACATCCATTAATAAGAAAAGCCATTGAAGACAGGCATGTGACAGTGCTGCCTTTGCATAGAGGCCCAGAGAGACCATTTTATGAAAGGTGTTAATTATGCAATATTCCTCATAGATTAATAAAAGCTACTGTGGCTAGTTATGTGGCAGGGAGCTCTCTACATGGAGACCCAGAGATACCATTGTGTGCATTTGGATACCCCAGGAGCTTAGAGACTCTAGAGCCATGGCATACCACCCAAGACAAGCTGGTAAGAGAGAATACAACAAGCCTGGGGAGGGGGGAATGTTTTGCAGTCACCAAAGCTGAAAGAAGCAGGAAAATCTGAAAAATGTTTAGATATTACACATGGAGATGCAGAGTTGGAGTTTGACGAGATAGTTGTTGCTATTGCTTTAGTCCAGTCTTTCTTCACTGTGTTCCCTTTCCTATGTTTTGGAATTGCAATGGTATACTGCAAGATACATTGAAAGTATGTGATATACATACATATATATATGTATATGTATATATTATATGTATATATGCGTACATATACACATATATGTGTTTATATATATGCATATATACATATATATGTATGTATACATATATATAAATAATAGGGGATTTCAGAGATTACATGAATCTCAGAAGAGACTTGGAGCTTCTGATTTTTAAACAGGCTTGAAACTTTTATAGACTAAGGGGACTTTTAAATTTGGAATAAAAGCATTTTGGATTAAGACATACTTACAAGCCTATGGAGGCAAGGGAGTGAAAAATGTGGTATTTTGAATGTAATTGGCTCCCATAAGCCCATAGTGAGTAGCACTATTAGGAGATATTGCATTATTGGGAGAGATGGCATTATTGGACTAGTTGTGGCCTTCCTGTCTAGCTGCGGGAGTGGTGAGATTCTATGCTTGAGCTACATGCAGTGTGGAACACAATCCTTTTCTACTGCCTTTGTATCAATATGTAGAACACTCAGCTCATTCTCCAACATCATGTCTGGATAGATACTGCTGTGCTTCTCACCACGATCAAACTGGACTAAATCTCTGAAACTTATCCAGCCTCAATTAAGTATTTTTTTTTTATAAGAGTTGTCTTAGTCATAGTGACTCTTCACAGCAACAAAACCCTAACTAAAACAGTTGGTTATTTTTAACAATATTAGGTAATTTTTTTCAACATGGATTAACATTTTCAGTAAAGTACTAAATTTTGCTAGTTAAAATGACAGTGATGTTGACTTAAATGACTAAATTCATTTTACTTTCTTTCACATACATACTTTTCAACATATACTAAATAACATATATAACATATAGTAAATAAAGTAAAATGACTTTCAATAAATGGAGCTATGAAACATACATTTCTGATTCCAACGACTTTAATAACACAATTAGTTATTATCTTACAACTTTATTTTAATTAGGAGAAATTTATTTTTTGGTTTTTTCTAAATCAGAGTTACATAATGGTATGTATGAAATACACATTAGAAAACTTTAAGTCTCTTATACAGTCCAATTCCATTTTTATAATTTGATGAGATAATGCATGACAATGTCTACATACTTTGAACAATAACACCCTTAAAAATTTTACTGAAAAAATTGCTCATTTGTAATATACAAATGTACAATGTAAAAGTCAATCCATTGCTTCATATAATTACAAACTCTAAAAGTTACATACTGAATATTATAAAGGAGTTAGTAGTATAGCATTATATCTCTATTAGCCCATTTATGTCTCTTGATGGTGTAATATCATCATAGGAGTAACTATTTTATCCATATTTTAAAAGGAGAAGATGCTATTGTTATGGATTATATAACTAAGAACCAACAGGTTAAGGCTTCAGACCTTCTCACTTTGCAGATAATTTTATTTTTCACAATTTTATGCTCAACTGGGATATACCTTATCATGGACACAGTTAGACACAAAACTTATTTCTTGCTATTTCTCTTGTATTTGGTATCATGATAGTCCAATTCACAGCTGAACCTCTTGGGGAAAATAGAACAAAAAGTAGATATTAATTAATTTTCATTTTGTGGAATTCAAATGTAACTATGCACATCAAATTCTCTATTATATGAGCTGAAAGGGCAATATGAGGTGATAAATAAAGATTTCCACTGGGAGGTAAACTAACTCCTTACTCATAATCATATGATTGCCTTGTATACAAAAAATGCAGACTAATGCTCATGTACAGAAAACAGGGGATAGGAGGATAATCTATGAATGATTTTTTAAAAGGTAATCTGTGATCTTTTATTCAAGTAAACATTGGGTAATATCTATTTCAGTGAAGAAATTCGCCTTAATGTTTGTCACACAAGACAGTCTCCTGGCTTCAAATAAATCATCTTTTTCAAAACCTCATACAAAAAAGTGTTTAATTATAATTACAAGAAATCCTCAGTGGGTTTTTGCAATAAATTAATCATGATCTGTTTTGAAGCAGAATATAGGAGTAAATGAACATTGTTATAAATGGCAAGAGACTCCCAATATTTTATTTTTTATTATTTTCAAAATGAGAAAAGTAAGTCTTCAGTTTTAATGCATGCATCAGAATGTCAATAATTAATTATACACTCCTCTCTAGAAGGCAGTAAAATGGATACGTATAAACATCTTTCAAGAAAAGTCAATAGATCTAATGTCAAAGGCAATGGAAATTCAATACATGATCTCTTTCATCTTTTCAATAGAATTGGCCTCAAATATGTTTCCTTAAAGAGAAAACACACTTTGTTAGGAAAACTTTTCAAAGTCATATAATCATTCAATAAATAAAAATATTAAAATCTATGAAAATTAGATCCAGTCTAAAAATAGAACAAAGCTCTAAATATTTACTTTACTGACATCTCTAAACTTTTGTAGAAATTTTAAGGAAAATACTAAAATTTATCCAGTGAATTTCCCTCATCTTTCTTTGTTTTGGTAACTTTTTGTATTACATTTTTATTTTTCTCTCTCTTCCTTTTTTCCTTTCTATTGTTTATTTTATATTGCTATAATTTTTATTTTAAATGAAAATACAATCACATCAATTTTTCTATTCCTTTCCTCTCTCTAACCTCTCATGTTATATTCTCTCTCAACCCTTCTCAAACTCACTTCTTTTTCTTTAATTTTCACTGTGATATATATATACATATATATATATGTATATATATATCACAGTATACATATATATGTATGTATATGCATATAGCTATAACAACACTGTTGCTTGTATGTATATGCTTTTAAGACTGATCACTTGAAATTAAATAACCATTTAGTTGCTCATTCCTGGAGATGACTCAGAAGCCATAAGTTGTCTATAATTTTTTTCCAGGTATACGCTTCTATGGGATTTTACCCCTTTTATGACAGCACAGCTATTTGTCTGTTCATTATCAAATCTTATTTTGGCAGCCATGTTGCTGAATTATCCTGGGTGTGACCTGCCTGAGTTTTCTAGGAGACACAATTTCACTGCAGATTTTCTGGTTCTCTGGATATTGCAATCTTTCTCTTCAACTCTTTTTCATGTTCCCCAAGATTTGTTGCAGAAACTGTGTTATAAAGGTTATCTGCATTTTTAACTACATGTGATTTTCGATAATAGTTTTGGTCTGCTACAAAGATTATTTTCTTTGATGATGAAAGAGAGCTATTCTTATTTATGGGCATAAAGATAAGTACTAGGTTGCAGTTAGGATATATAGTAGCTTAGTAAAGTAGATTATCTTTTAAGATTCATGACCTAATTAGCCCAGAAAAGTTAGGTAGTTTTCTAGAACTAGACATGTTTTTCGACCCTTTGATAGGATCTTTAGACTAATTAGATAGTTCTAGTTTATTGCCAGGTTATGAATGCAACTTCTTTCAACTTTTAGGAACATTTTGTCGTGATTGTTATTGTGATTCACAGGCATCAGGTCTAGGTACAAGTACGGGTTGTTCCCACCTTTTCTGTCTTGTCCAGCATTTCCTGATAATGAGCTAGTGTTCAAGAAGGAGACTTACAGGTTATATAATCTCTAGGCTATATTACTGAGGCAAGGAAACTGTACACCTCAATTTTTTTCTTTTTAAAGATATTTATTATTTAAAAATACATGTATGTGTGGGTAGACATGAATATACAAGAGATAGCTGGTGCCATTGGAAGCCTGAGGCATCAGATTATTCCTGGACCTGGAGTTATTGATATTTGTGGGCCACCTGCTGTAGATGGTGGGAACTGACCTTGGATCCTCTAGAGGAATACTTTACTGTTTTTCAGATTCTGAGCCATCTCTCCAGCCCCTACTCTCCTTTTGTCTTTCTATCTATAACCTATTTATTTATTTATCTACCTATGTAACTGTATATTTATCATCTCTTTGAGTATATGTTCATCTATATACCCCTACTTACCTGTAACCCATTCATTCATGATAACTTCCCTATGCACTGATTTGAATGATACAGGAAGAGAAATTCTTGAGCATTTAATGAATGAACCATTTTTCTGGGCATATGTCTGAGCACATTTTTAGATAAAGCTTAATTTTTAAGTCAGTAGCTTATATAAAGCATTTCCTACTACTTAGTTCTTATTTCATAAAGGTTGAACTCAATAAAAAGGTTGATCCTCCAGTTAATAGTAAAAGTTCCTCCTCCAGGGTTATCTCCATCTGAGCCATAGGTATTTGTTTCCTTGCACTCTAACTCACACTAGAATATCAGTTCTTCTTCGCTCTTGGAATTAATGGTTTTTAGAACATCATCCTGTGACATTTTGGACTGAGACCCTTAAGAATCAGACTAGCATTGCTACAAGATTTTAGACTTTATAAATTACATTCTGTCTAAGAAATTAACAAAATTACACAAGATTGCTTACTTATAAAAAAACATTTTTGTCACAATTCAGGGGCCAATATCAGTGTTCTTGGACAACAGGTGTTAGAGTAGAGTGTGTCCTTAAATGGCAACTTCATGTTCTTCCCTCATTTATAAGAAAGACTAAAACATATTTATGATTTTTATCCAGGCTCTCTTATATGGATATTTTTCTCTCTTATGAGAGTTCCTGTATGATAAGATAATCAACACCACAGTATTATGACATTAGAAAATAAAGTTGTTAGAGGTAACCAGCATTCAGGCCATAGAAGCTTTCATAATCATGTAAGTCAGAAGTTTGGTATATTTTTCTATGCAGAAAAACATGCTAATAATTTTCTTGTTTCTTGAGGGAGTCATTTAAAATCAGATTTTATCTTTAGAAAACTGTGTAAGTGAACAGTGTCTTAAAGATAAATTTTTCAATCGTTCTTGTGGGTTTTGGAACTGATTCTCCTATGTGATTTGATTTTAAGATGTTAATAACTATGTTACTGGTAGCAAAGAGAGATGTAATTGTCCATGGAATGATCCATATAATATGTTGTAACATTTTTGCTAAAATGTTCAATATAATGAAGTTTACTGTTAACATTGTAGATAAAATGTAAACAGAAATAATGTACTCAGTGATGAACATATCTATCCCAAATGCTACTTGACAGACCTGAAAGCTTCTAGGTCTGCTATAGAGGCACTTATCCTTATTTATTTTTAAACTTTTATTGCATTATGATGAGAAAAGTTACATGATTTCAATTTATCTGAATTTGTTAACATTTAAAAACATATTTTAAGTAAATAGAATTAAATCACATTCTTGTTTCCCTTTTGTATCCCCACTCCTCCCAGAGACCCCCCTTCAATACCTATAATATCTTTTTTGTCATTATCCTTAAAATTTATAAAATATTATAACAATACAAATAAGTATTATAAAAGTTGTTTGATATAAAACAACAATCAATTTAACAGTCTTACGTAGATGCTCATCTACAGCAATAGTGAAAATACATTTTTCTCAATAAAATTTTAAATAACTCCAAACATATTAACTGTATTCTTCAAAAGCATACATCACTACTGGTATTTTCCTAAATGAACATAAATATATAAAGTCTTTGTGTTTGTTTTGTATTTAGTAGAGTTTAAAATCTTGGCTCTTACTATGGTACAAGCCAAAAATAAGAACAATTTTTAGACATTGGATTTCATTGTAATAAGGTTATACATCAATGACCCTCACATCACCAAAGGATTTTACCTCCATCGAAGTTAAGCTGAGAGTTGATAGTTCTGCTGCACCAAGAAATGATTTGTGGGCTTGATTTTTGGATACAGACTTCCTGCTATGGTCAAAGCTATTTGACTTGAGTGAGTGACTTTATTCTCAGCCCACAGAGAACAGGTTACATTCATTTAAGAAATGGTGT
>JADRCD010165879.1:0-16680 GCA_019843815.1 Montemys delectorum | reverse complement strand
CACCACTGCCTGGCTGCAAATGGATTATTAAAATGTTCACTTTGTTAATCCTTTATACATATATGTTTGTGTTCCCTATGTTGTCCATATTTTGTTTAAATATGAGTTTGAGTTTCATTGTATGTATTTAATACTCCGTTAGGTTTTAAAAACCAACCTGTCTCTGTTTAAAGGTAATACCATGCTCTCAGAGAGATGGCCTGTTTTGCCTACATGAAAATGGCTGTATAACCTTACGTGTCCGGAGGTCTTACAACAGCATCTCTGCTACATCAAATGAGGAACCAGGTGGGAGCACTTCTCACACACATGTTAATGATATTTTTCTTCAAAATGCTTATAAAGCATCCCATGGAATAGTGTTGATGACATCCTTGTCTTGAGAAAGTGTTAGAATGTAATTACATGTGTGACATAGGATAATGCAAATTCCCAGTGCCTCCTTTGCACAGGAGAGAGCACTTCGTTATTCTTTTTTGATACACTCACAAACCAAATAGATGTAACCTATTGTGACTATGTCCTCTGCTGTGTTCCTTTACCTTGCACACCTTGACTTTTGCACTGTGGTGGCTTTCTTTGTAAAGTACGAGAGGTTGGTTAGTCTCCAAGGCAGCCAAGTGTCGGATTGATCTTTGGGGGAAAATAGATAATGCTTTTGTGAAATGGTGTACTACACATAGACAGAAGAAATTTTATAAAGCATGGGTGTTTTCATACTTCTGCAAAGCATAGTCTACACTATTCACTGATGTTCTTCAAAGCATTCTGAAAAAATTTAAAGACAAGGTATTGTGATCATAGAGATTACACTTGCATACAGTTCTTACATCAGTTCTCTTTACAGTGTGAAGAAATTAGTAATAGTAAAACATGACTCTAGTTTGGGCAGTTTGCACTAGTGACAAAATGCTGTCCTTGTAGCTGAGGGTATTTACACTGAAATAGGTGGTATTTTTTGTTGTGCTTCCTCACTGGCATCTGAAAGAGACAGTTTTCCCTTAAGATCTAGATCCTGTTCAGGAGCTTACCTATGACTTGAGAAGCCAGTGTGATGCAATCAGGGTGACGAAAACTGTCCGTCCCTTCAGTATGGTGTGCTGTCCTGTTAATGAGAATGCAGCTGCCCTCATAGTAAGCGATGGGAGAGTTATGATATGGGAACTCAAGTCTGCGGTGTGCAGTCGAGATGCACGGAACAGGTGAGGGGATGCACGGAACAGGGGAGGGGATGTATGGAACAGGTGAGGGGATGCATGAACAAGTGGGGGGATGCACGGAACAGGGGAGGGGATGTATGGAACAGGTGAGGGGATGCACAGAACAGGTAAGGGGATGCTGCCCAGGGTCATGGTTTGGGCTGGGGTTGCTGTTTTCTGTTGTAATTACCAGAACCATATAAAAAGTGGAGGGCAATTTTTTTTTTTAATAAAGCCATTTTAAAGGACAGAGGCACTAGATCACGTAGAGATTATGTTCTGACAGTTGCTTTACTTGTGGCAAAGATTAATAACTGCTGCTATAAGAGAATGCCACCCTGGGGGTTGCTGTTTGAGTACCTGGTGTGTAAAGCCGGCTTTACAGATGTGTAACCATCTTACCGTTGTATCATTGCAGTAGTTCCGGTGTGTCACCTTTATACTCACCAGTGTCTTTCTGTGGGATTCCTGGAGGAGTACTACAGAATAAACTCCCAGACCTATCCCTAGATAATATGATCGGTAAGCTTGTTTCTCTCCTCTAACTCGCACATTAGGTATTCTTTTTGAAGTGCAAAATTAATAGAGTGACTGACTTGGCAATTATTATAAAGTCAAAGTTTCAGGAAAGTGAAAATGTGAAAATTTTTTTTCCTAAATAAACCACCAGAGTCTAAAATATTTAAGCATGAAGATATCTGGTGTGGCTTGGTCAGGCTCTGCAGTTGTCGGATTTAGAGAATTGCATTCTCGAAAGAGTCTGATCTGAATGAAAGAGTGCAGAAAAGGATCACGAGTGCATGGGTTGAAGGCTCTGCTCTATAGTCTGTCCCTCCTCAGGGCCTGCATGTTCCCACAGCTTGGCATTCATTACTTGCCTCTCTCTCTTTTCTCTGCTACTTGTAATTCAAACTCCAGCTCAAGTGTTGTTCTTGGTCTAAACCTCACTTAGATGCTCTTTTTTATAGTCTTTAATATAGTGACCCACAGTGTTGTAACTGTGGGTTTATCTCTTGTCTAGTGGATCATAAGTTCTATAGGAATAGGATAGTGATTCAGTTCTATATCCCCAGGGCTTATGCACAGTACATGTGCTGTGAAGATTCATTGAAGGAATAAGTTAGCTAAGCAATATTAGAGAAAAGGAAACTTTTTAGTGGACATTTTCTCTTTTAGAGATTCTTGGTTTCAACAGATATTTATAAATGAAATATCTAGTCATTGCATGATTATGGAGCTAGGATATGAAAGGAAGAACATTGCCAAATGTTATAAAACTGGAAATTGTAAGACTATAATATACCAAGCAATGTTGACATCTAATTCTTTTAAAATTATCAACATGCTTTATAAAGGATTTTCTGCTTGTCTTTTCATAATATAAATGAGAGTGGATGTTATCTAGTGAGTTGTTTTGTTTAAATGCCAGGTAACATACTTTAAAGAACATGGCCTTACTGATCATAGCAATCAACTGACACTCTCTGTGTGCTTAGCACTACTCTTATTGCTGTGTCAAGTACTTGGTGCCTCTTATAGCCCTGCAGCATAGTTAATGTCCCCCTATTTCTGTAGAGAATGGGTCCCAGAGAGGTTGATAGACATGCCGTTAACCACACAGCAGTAGATGGGAAGCACGGGTAAATTCTGTCTCCCTGGCTTTGGAGAAGACACTTAATAGTGGTCTCCAGTCCTGCGTTCCTCTGTTGTCCGGGGAAGACCCTGACCTCGATGACTTTACTTGCGTCTTGACTCATCCAGTTGTAGTCTTTTGTTCAGTTACACCATCTTTTAGTTCTGTGTATTCTGCCAGACAAATCCCTACGAGGAAGTTTAGACAGACTGACAAGTTTTGCAGAATTATTTGATTATTAGCAACTTTCCAAGTTTATTGATTTTTGTCTATTTTTAGTATAAAATATTAAAGTACAAGAATTATGAATGTGAGCAAAACTAGTTAGCAGCATGGGCCCAGACCCAGGCAAGTTTGTGTTCATGTGCCTGAGTGAACCAAAGATAAAACCAAAGATATAGACTGCCAAGCAGCTCTGACAGCAGAGTTTATTTAAGTGTTAATAAAGATTTGTCCCTTGAACATTCTTTATTATTTTAAATGATTTATTTATCTTTATCCTTATTTTATGTGCATTGGTGTTTTGCCTATATGCACGTCTGTTTGAGGGCATCCAATCCTCTGAACTGGAGTTGCAGACAGTTGGGATTTGTCATGTAGATGCTAGAAATTCCTAGGTCTTCTGGAAGAACATCCAGTGCTCTTAACCACTCGACTGTCTCTCCAGCCCGCTTGAAAACATTTTAAGAAAAACTTTTAATTAAACTTCTAATTTGAAACTCACCATGTACTCGGCCAAAATGGAAAACAATTCAGTGAGATATGGAGACTGGCTTATGTTTACTGGGCTTCTGCTCATTGAGATCTAAGCTGCCCTACTGTGTGAACTGCCTCATAGGACAATGCTTGAGACATGTGACAGTTCCCAGGAGTCGTCTCTAAGCTAATCCTGGAACATCTGTCAAACCTCCCTTTTCACCACATTCTACCAGTTGGTATCAATTTTGTATGGCCAATCCCAAGGGGTTGTTTTAACCAGAATAAATTAATGGGTTTTTTTCCTGTAATTGCTCTAGACTTCAGAATAGCTTCAAGGATTATACTCACCCATTCTTAGTAATTTAATCTCACAATGTACATGTATGTCTTTTATTGTGTACTTTTGACAAATCCAGTGCATTTTTAGTGAACAGTCTTGATTTTATTATAGTTATTTTACTTATATTTTCTTAGTTTAGAATTTTATTGGAATCATTTCTCAATTTGCATAAACAATGCATATATCATACTGCAATTTAATACTTAATTGTCAAGCCTGTAAATCCCAGAACTATCAAATTTGTAAAATCCCTGAGGTAGGGGCAAAAGGAACAGTTCAAGGTCATCCTGGGCCACACAGCAAGTACATGGTCAGTCAGGCTGCAGTCTCAAAAAAAAAGATACCGCTGGGCGGTGGTGGCGCATGCCTTTAATCCCAGCACTTGGGAGGCAGAGACAGGCGGATTTCTTAGTTCGAGGCCAGCCTGGTCTACAGAGTGAGTTCCAGGACAGCCAGGGCTACACAGAGAAACCCTGTTTCGAAAAAACAAACAAACAAAAATGCTATCTACAGAGGTACTTTTTATATTGCATATATTTTTACTGATACATCTATTTGTTATTTTACATTCTTAAATAGAAGGTCTTGAACATTTTATAGCTATGATGATATATATTAAGGCTTCTCTTAGGAAACCACGAGTTCTTTGGGTGTTTTATTTGTCCTACCCAGTCCCTCTGGCTGAAAAGTAGCCTTGCAGAAAGGCAGTAAGGAGAGGATGTCTTGTAACATCTCAGTCTGTAGACAGTGCTGCAAGCTAGGCCTGCTCTCCTCCTGAAGCCTTTTCTCAGTGCGCTTCTCTCAGAGCTCTGTCGGAAGTAGTGTTTCTCAGAAGGCACAGGTCCCTGAATTCTGGGTAGCATGACCCTGGAGTAATCTGTTCCGAATCTATTGAAGTAAATCCTTGAGTTGTTACTGATGTGACCTAAGATCCATGGCAGCTCTAAAGCTATTGTGAGCCTGCACAGCACAGTGGTTCTCAACCTTCCTAATGCCCCTGCCACCCTTTAATACAGTTGCTCATGTTGTGACCCCCAACCATAAAATTATTTTCATAGCTGTAATTTTGCAACTTTTATGAATCATAATGTAAATAACTTTGTTTTTTGATAGTCGTAAGCAACCCCTGTGAAAGGGTTGTTCGACCCCCTCCCACCCCCCAACCGCTCCCTCCGAAGTGGTTGTGACCACAGGTTAAGAACTGCTGCCCTAGGGGGGATACTGCACACCTTTGTGTCTAGACTCGGTAAGCAGATTCATTATGGTTTTTATTACATATCAGGGCAAAGTGCAATTGCTGGGGAAGAACAACCTAAAGGCTCCATTCTGCAGGAAGTGCACCTCAAATTCCTGCTGACAGGACTGTTCTCAGGACTCCCTTCCCCTCAGTTTGCCATCCGGATGTGCCCACCTCTGACCACAAAAAACATTAAGATGTATCAGCCACTCCTTGCTGTTGGTGAGTACTGGCCTATTCTTTTGTTAAACTCATTTTATAAAATACTTAGGTTCCTGGTTTCTAGAAAGTTCTTTATTCTCTTTGGGGATGCTTTAAAAGAAGAAATGGGTTGGGGAAATTGTGTAAATAATTTCCTTGAAATATTTTTCTATCCTGTTTCTGTCTTAGTTGTAATTGTACGGTGAGCCCATGTACTTGAGATTATCTCTGTCAGCAAATATCAGGGACTGTCAGGGACAGAAAAGGCTTGAGGCATAGCAATGACTGTGAGCTGTTGTTGGGGCAGTGGTAGCAGAATGCTGATTAACCAGGTTAACACCAGGGACCCAGTGCTGTGCTCCATGCTTTGTGTGTGTGTTCTCATCTGACCTCTAAAATTAGATTTTTGTTACTTGTAGTTTAAAGAGGTTCAGTAACTTAAAAATGTAGCCTCAGTGTTGAGTAAGCAGCTCACCTTAGCTGAGCCAGAGTTTAACTTCAGAAGTCACAGTCCACATCATAATATATTGTCTTGCCAATTTATTTAAAGGAGACAAAACAGAGCACTCAGGCTAGTTGCTTTTATTATAAACATTCTGAGTTTCAAAAATACCAACTTTTACATGTAGAAGTTTAAATTATGATATATATTGATTTATATTTTAAAATCTTATGTCTGTGAAGTTAGGTAATATGTTCCTGAGAATACATGTTCCTGAAGTTAGGTAAGATTTCAGAGGATGTGAGATTAGCTTCATTCTGATAAGGATGGAAACAGATTTTCCTTCCTTAATCATGCGTTTTTAAGTATATAATTTGGATGCTTTTGGAGAAGATAAATTTAACAAAAGACTTTGATTGGAATTGACACCCCTACTAAATTAGCCTTTGTCTCTTCTTCCATCCTTTTGAAAGGTACAAGTAACGGTTCTGTCCTAGTGTACCACCTCACCAGTGGTCTACTGCATAAGGAGTTAAGTGTCCACTCATGTGAAGTCAAGTGAGTATGGCTGCAACACTGAGATTACAAACAGGAAGCCAGAAAAACTCCGCTCACTGGGTCTCCTAGGCTTCTCTGCATTGATGTTCTGCAGTGGTGTGTGCCGTGGTGACTGATGCGTATCTAGCTAAGGGTTCATTAGGAGTGGGCACTCATTGTCTGCTTTGTGAATTTCTCCTAATTCTAGGTTCTTTTCTCCCTGGAAATCACTGTAGCCAGGTTTATATAGTTTATTTCTCAATTTGATTAAGATCTGTCAGGACTGCTCATTTTAATTGTTAGTTTGAGTATCACCAAGACAGAAACTGAGAAGCATTTATTTGATTTTGAGATGCCGTGTATATGTGAGTGCAGTGTGTGTCGAGGCTTTGGAGAGAAGGCCAAATTAGGAGCAGAGAGCCCCTGGCATTTGCTTTAGGGTGCCGCTGTAGACACACTCCACAGCTTGATTTTGCTGAATGCAGAACTTTTTCCCTTTTTGCCTGTGAGTGATACATTATAGCAGTTACAGGTATGTGCAGTATGCCCAGCCCAGTGCTTAATGATCTTCTAATGAAAAAGCAAAGGTTCTCTGTGTTGTACATTTTGTAATTTAGTTTTGTGTACACTGAAAGCCTTAGTGAATCTAGTAAGCATACTTCAATGTATGTTTTCTAGATAGAGCAAGGTTAATCTTTGAGTATTACGGGTGGTGATTGTAATAGAAATGTCTTTTAAGACCACTGCCAGTGGCACAGTCCGGGTGACTATTTTTACTGTCTTGTGTTGTTCCTCTCCAGCATCTCTGCAAATACATTTACATAAATAGTAGTAATGTCTTCAGGACATTGAACTTGGGATCCTGCAGCACTGAAGCCTCAGGGCCTCAGCTGACCATCCTGACACTCATTCCAGTGATCTCTGCTGCCACTCTTCTGTCTTCTCATTCTCTTCCTTTCCTGTCTGCATTTCCTTTTACCCGTATCTTTTGTGCATAGTCATTCCTTTTATGGCTGACATCAACCAATCAGAACTGTGCACTGCTATCCAGAAGATTATGTTCTGTGTCAATATGTTGTGTCAGTCATTTCATTGACCCCACCACAATCCTAAAGAGTAGGTGCTGTCACCTTTCCAGCGACAGACGAAGAAACCCAGTAATGCAAAGCCTGGGAAAGGTGGGTGGGATCACTCCTCCTGGCCTCGCAGCCATCAGAGCCTGAGTTCTATACTTGTAGCTATGATCTCCTGCTAAGAATGTCCATGGATGAATGTGATGGAAATAAATGAAATGTTGACTGAGCCAAGAATCATGCTGAGAATTTGACATGACCTTCCAGAAGATCAAGCATGTTGTCTTTGGTTTCTGAATTCTGAACCTCAGTAACTGGTTTATCTCAGTCAGGTTGTGCATAATGCCACATACTTGCATATACTGTGGTGTTATTTGTGGCCTAGTGATCCTGAAACTGTTGAGTACTCTGAGGGATAGATATCCTGCTCACAGAGGAGCTGGGAATGATCATGTGCAGATGCCCCACTTTTCATGTGAACTTCTCTCTTTGTTGACATTTTGAAGGTAATTGACTTTATATTCAAAGATGTTACCCAAGAGGATGCTAAAATCCTGCTGTCTTTGTGTTTCAATTAATGCAGTTTAGAATTACAATTAAAACCATTATGAAAATTTCACAGATGTGCTATAAAAAGTTCTGAGCCAGTTAGCAATAAACCTAATGTATCTTGGATTTTTCATATGCAAATTATGGCTAACTTAGATAGTTAGCTTCATGTACTTAAATCATATGTAGGTAGACATGTTCCCAGGCACTGTATAAGGATGACAGTAAGTTGGTCGGTGGTGGTGCACACCTTTAATCTCAGCACTTGGGAGGCAGAGGCAGGTGGATTTCTGAGTTCAAGGCCAGCCTGGTCTACAGAGTGAATTCCAGGACAGCCAAGGCTATACAAAGAAACCCTGTCTCGGGAAAACAAACAAACAAACTGATGACAGTATATGGGAGGGGTGTAGAGAAATGATGTTTCAATGTTTTACAAGGGTTGTTTCACAAACACTATTGAACATTTTCTGTAAAACTATAATTGAAGGCTTTGGTGCTTATTACCCAGGGACAGATGCAGAAATTACAAAGTAGAATGGTTGACTCTTTTAGAATATTAGTTTGTATCTTTGTCCAGTGGGTTGAGTTTAAAACAGTATCCTGGTACTATGAAGAACGTATAAACAGTAGTTTGTATAGACATAGATTGATTCAATATTGCTTTGATTACATTGAATTACTTGTGGGAAGTGAAATGGTCTCTCTTGTTTACCTGGACATTTGCAGAACAATTGTAGATTAAAGTCCTGCAGAACTGTGTGCTCCTTACTTTCTTGAGAAGTCGCTTCTGGGTTGTATGTACTATAGATGCCTGGCATGCTCAGCCTGTGAGCCTGAAGCAATCAGGGATGAGATGCTGCTCTTAGTCCTTTAGATATTACGTATAGAATTAGAGTTAAACCTGGACAACAGTGTTCTAATCCCAGGGGCAATGTGAAGCTCAGCAGTGTCTGACAGGAGCTTTTAATTCTTTTCTTCTGACAGATAGATAACCTCTTCCTTATCTAATCTATTTTGAAATCCAGTTTGATCTTACTTTATTTAAGAAGATATAAGCTACTGCTGTATTCTGTTCAAAAGCAGCTTGGTCACACTGCCAGATTACAAATAAGCAGCCCCTGCAGGTTCTGCTACAGCTCTAGGACTGGGGCCTGTAAACAGGGTAAACACTTCATGAATCTGTGTCACACTGCTTAACAGAAGAGAGGTGCTAGGCAAGGTATCATGGTGCCTCCCTTAAAGACACTTCAGGGTGCTGGGGGAGTAGGTCATTGGTAGAGTTCTTATGGAGCACATTTGAGGTCCTGGGTTTAATCCCCAGCAACACATACAGCTAGCCTATTGCCTCTTGTGCTGTTACCTAGGTTGGCCAGGCTTAGGTCAGATGGCACAGTTTCCAGAGCTGGTCCCTGAGGTCAGGATGTGTGCAGCTCACACAGTTCCTGTTGAGCTCTTTGCCATCTCTTTTGCAGTAGGTATTGCAAAATATACTTGCATACTGCTCCTTTTCTGAGCGAATATAAGCTCTAGATGGACAGCGAGTATGTCCATCTCATCTTTAGCATCTCACATAGCCACTGGCATGTATATATTGGATACTTCATGGAGTCATTTTCAAAATAATGGTTGAGTGCCCAGACCTACTGACACCACCATAGCAAGTGTAATTATGAATTAGTGAGTTGATATTGGCAGCAGCAGGACTTGGGAAATGGCCTTGGGGAATCTCTAAGTAAACATCTGCTTGACTCTATCAGGCTTATAAGACAGTAGATCAGATGCAGTGAGTTCTTCCTTTTACTCTAGAAATTGTTAGGACTTACCTGCTAGGGGGAAGAAAAGAGAAAGAAGAGGGAAAAAAGAACTTTCCTCGTGACTGGCTCAATTGTATGATGATCAGTGTAAACAGGCCCGATGACGACAACAAGGCTTCAGTTAGTTCCTGACTGACTGCTAACCATGAGTGTGATAATGGCTAGTCCTTCTCGGTGCCCTCTGTACTATTTCTGTGTAACTAATGAGACTGAGGTGCAGAGGGTAAATATGAGAGTCAATCCATCCCACTGTGTCTGGAGAAAGAAGGTGAGAACCTGAGCCCAGAATGGAAATGCCCAAGTGTGCTCATTCCAAGCAGCCATTTAATCTGGGTGTTCAGTACAGCTTTGTTTTGAAATCGTTCTAATCCTAACTACCATAGGTATTGCTACTGCTTCAGATGCTGTTTTTGGCTCTCTGTTGATTATGTTGTCCTTCTGTGGAAAGACAAGTCTGTGGGTACCCAGGAACCAATGAGGAAAATGCTTGTAGTTAACATAGCAGATGAGAGTTAACTGTGGTGCCTTACCCCGGTAATCCCACAGTCGGGAGGCTGAGGCAGGAGAATGACTATGGGCTACATAGTGTGCTTGAGGTCAGTCTGGAATACAAAGCAAGAATATCTCAAAAAGAAAATAAATGACTGCAAGTAAAGTTCTGAAGATAGAGCAATGAGCTTGGATGTGGCAAGTATCTGATAGCCTTGAAAGCTGCAGTCAGGAGCTTACATAGACACAGGAGACAGTTGTACTGCTTGGGAAAAGAGCAGGACAGAAACAGCAAGAAGTATCTCATGCATTAAGATTGTTGTAGATCAGAGGGCAATAAACATTTTTCATAATGGATCAATAATAAAGTTTTGAGGCTTAGAGTTTAGATTCTGAAGCTTCTCACAGCTGCTCACATCTGCCATTGTATTGTGAGAGCAGCCCTGCCTGGGCTCTACCATTCACATTGCAAAGAGCTGGCCTATGGATATTGTTGGACATCTGTACATGGGACCAAGCATGAGACTTTGATTTTAGCTAAATTGACTACCTGGAAGAAAACGTATCACCACTGCTTGTCAGTCCCATGTGGACAAGGCATCCATACTGTCCTGTCAGGGGGACCTTTACTGAGCCCATGTTTCATCTCTGCATGATGGAACATTTGGAGCTTCTGTCTCTTCCATCTGAAAGCTGAAAGCAGGTTCTTTGCTCCATCAAATTTTGCTCTAGTTTTGCAGCTGGGAATTTTGATAACATCCCTAGCAGTCACTGTAAGGATTTATCTCTGAATGTTTCTGTGCTGCTTGCTTTAAGCAGTTAGGCTATTAAACATCGCTGTGAAGTATCTTTCCCTAGCTAGATTTTAGTATCCATTTTAACGATGGTATGGATTCTGAGAACTGTCTTGTCATTACACTTGGCTATAAAATTTTAATTAGAACAAATTTCACATATGTCAGAGTATACATTAATATAGCCTGAAAGGGTAAGAATAATATTTTCAGTTACATTATGTAATAAAATGAGGCAAACCCTAATTTTTCAAATAAACTTTTCAAATGAGAAAAGAATACAAACCTAAAACATGTTTGCTTTCTAGGGGTGTTGAATGGACAAGCTTGACCAGTTTCCTTTCTTTTGCTGCTTCGACCCCAAACAACATGGGGTTAGTGAGAAATGAACTTCAGCTGGTTGACCTCCCAACAGGTCCGTGGCTCACCTTCCTGAAAATGTAGGGTGGTGTATCATGCTGACGGGAGACACTGCTTGCATAAAATGTCCTCAGAGCATTTGCTTTGGCCTTGGTGTGTGTTCTTACACCCTGTTTACTTTCTCTAGTTCTGTAGTAATTGCCCTAGAAAAGCTACAGCATTGTTTCTGTGTACACACCACTAGTGTAGCACAAGGTAAGTAGAAAACCATTAGCTGAACTCACAGATGCATGATAAAAGGTGGGGTCCGGTCTTCTTTTGCACAGTGTTTTATGTATAGCCACATTCATGTAGAGGTCAGAGGACAACTCCTGGAAGCCAGTCCTTTCCTTTAGCCATGTCGGCTCCTGAGGTGGAAGTCAATGCAAGTGACTGTGCCCACTGAGCCACTTCACTGGCTCTCTAAAAGATCATTTTTAAGCTTTTTCTGTAGTTGAAGATTTTAGGTCCTCTGCTTAGAATTTGGACCATTGTAGGAAGCCTTCAAAAATTGTATAGGTTAGTGATGATTTTTAAATGCTCAAATCTAAAACTTTTGATAGCTACAGGCTGATTGAATTAGGAAACATACGAAGTCTTTGCAATAGAAAACATTCCCCGGCTAGGAATGTAGCTTCATTCATACAGGGAATGAAGTTCTAGTGCCAGAACCACACAGACTAGGAGTGATCCCAGCCCTCAGGAGGAAGAAGATGCATCATACTCAGCTCATAACAAGTTCAAGGCCAGCCTAGAACACATGAGCCCTGTCTCAGGATAGGGTTCTTAATCTGGGAGATGGTTCAGCAGGTAACCCAAGTGGTAGAGGAAGAGAACTGATCCCCACAGGTATTTTTTGACATCTGCACACTCACAAAATCATAGACTCAATAAATTAACTAAATGTAATAGAAAAGAAAGCATTTTGGTAAAATAACTCATTTAGGATTACTTACAACGTGGAACCTAATGAATTTCAGGAATGAAGAACTTTATAATAGCACATGAATTTTAAATACAGTAATTTCAAATATGTGAGTTTCTGCAAAATAATATAACTGAGCATTGTGGCCAGATCTCACTTAGTTCCAGGCTAGCCAGAACTATGTAGTGAGAGCCTATCTCAAACAAAACAAACAAACAAACAAACAAACAAACAAAAAACCCAGCCAACCAAACAAGAAAACCGAAGTAAAATCAGTATATGCAGATGGTTTTAAATAATGTGTAGGAGTAACAAGCGTCTGGTGGTTTTCTGTGTATAGTTGGTGTTAACTTAAAGAATCAGCCATGCCCTCATCCCAGTATTGCTCTAATACCAGAGCATAACTTGCATGGGGACGGAAGGTCCCGGGTTCCTACCTTACTGGGCAGTCCTACCATACTGGCTCTGACTTTCCCTCAAGCAATATCATATCCTAGAGTTAGAGCAAAACTATAATTACTTTTCATTTGTTTAAAAAATTCCCATGTGTTTTCTTCAGCAGGACTGTTGTTTAATTTAGAATCTTTTACAGATTTCTCTTGTCTATAACCAGACGTTGCTTATTTCCTAAAGAGAAAAGTATGAGCGCTCAGCTTGTAGATTTTTGTAGCTGGAAGCTCTAGCCCAGTGGTTCTTAACCTTCCTAACACTGCAACCCTTTAATATAGTTCTTCATGTTGTGGTGACCCCAACCATAAAATTATTTCATTGCTACTTCATAATTGTAATTTTGCTACTGTTATGAATCCTAATGTAAATAGCTGTGTTTTCCTGTGAAAAGGTCATTATTGTCCACACGCCCTCTCTCAGGGAGTCATGACCCGCAGGTTGAGAACCACTGCCCTAGAGGTTAGTAAACTAGATTCTAGAAAGGCCCATTTTTTTGGAGCATAGATTGCACTTGCTGCCTGCAGAAGCAGGGTGTGTAGGTGTGTTCTGTTATTTTTCAACTGTTCCTTTAACTGAATGTAAATAAAAATCTCACAAGAAGATATTAAAATATATTTGTTAAAATGAAAGGTAGACTTTTTTTATTTATGAAAACTTCTCTTTTGGCAATTAACTAATACAACATATGGTTATAACTCCCAAATTTCACTCAGAAAGACTTTTTGGTAGTGATGTACTCAGATATTTCATTTAATACTTTGCACATAGGATAAGACATCTTCAGTATTCATTTTAAGGTTTTTTTTCTCCCAAGTAATCAGTACTTGAAACCCTGCTGTGTCTTCTGTGACTTTAAATGCACAATGAGCACCGCCAGGCCACAGATGCACTACAGCTCTAGACAGCAACAGTTCTGGTACTTCTAAAATTGAATTACAGAATTAAAGAAACTGTATAACATTAAAATACTTCTTTATAAAATAGATATTTGAAAATAGGTAATATGGTTTTGTTTCCTTTTCATATTTTAAGATTATTTCAAATCCAATTATTAGAACTGGGTTTGAAGCAAAGAACTTAGTGACCAGGAGGCAGAGGGCGTGGCTAGCACATCAGGTGGTAGGGCTTCTTGTTCTTTTATGTGGTGCATGCTGTTCACCTTCTCATTTCTCAATTAAAGGGAGGAGCACTGCTTTTCGTGGTGACCGTGGCAATGATGAATCACCTATTGAAATGATCAAAGTGTCTCATTTGAAGTAAGTGTCGACCTATACCATCTACAGTTGTATCTAGGCATCTCACAGCTGCTTTTTAACTTTTAAGAAAGTAGGGCTATGCTCAATATCCCTGAAATCTATTAGTTTCAGCAAGTAATTACAAGTGGCCATATCAAAAAGTAGAGTTTGACCACCGATGTGAGACAGCCTGGAGATGCTCTCTTCTCTTCGCCTCCCCTTACCTCCCTTCCTTGTTTACACTAATCCTACTTTACCTGCATTTTCCCTTGCAACAAAACATTCAAAAGACTATTGGAAACAAAATGAACCTAAACTGTACATAAAGAAAATGAGAGCTTTCATAATAATCCTATGCTCAAAAGGTCACAACAGTTACAGCAGTCTTTATTAGGAAAAACATATTTTACATATTTTATCAAATCGTAAAACTGATTGTGCTGGCATCTGAAAGGAGGTAACCTCAATGGGGAAAATACCTCCGTAAGATCCAGCTGAAGGGCATTTTCTTATTAGTGATTGATGGGTAAGGGCCCAGCCCATTGTGGGTGGAGCTATCCCTGTGCTGGTGGTCCTGGGTTCTGTAAGCTGAGCAAGCCATGGGGAGCAAGACAGTAAGTAGCATCCCCCAGAACCTCTTCATCAGCTCCTGCCTCCAGGTCCCCCTCACTCCCTGTTTGAGTTCCTGCCCTGACTTCCTTCAGTGATGAATATGGAAGTGTAAGCCAAATAAACCCTTTCCTCTCCAACTTGCTTTTGGTCATGGTGTGTCATCACAGTGATAGAAACCCTGGCTAAAACATCTGGCTTCATTAATCTCATAACATGTTAAATTCATCACAAAGTCATATTAGAAAAAAAGATAAAAGTGATTGTAGTTGATAGCAATGTATTTTGAGATTTCCATATCAATTTTAGAAGCAGCTTGTCAGTTTTACTCAAAACACCTTCCAGGGGTTTTGATCTGAGTATCAGACTGGGGAAGAACAGACATTTTAGCCAACTTCAAAATCATGAATGTGGCACATACCATTACCTATTTATGTTTTCTTTGTCCGGAAATATTATATACTTTTCAATATGGTATTGCATGCAGTATTGTATATGATTCAATATGTAAGTCCTTACATGTCACTAAATATTTTGTATCTTCTATAATCTGTTATAAGTGAATTTTATCTCAATTTTCAATATTATATACTGAATTTACACTAATGATATCAATAATATATACTGAAATTACAGCGAAGTTTCTGATGGTGACCTTGAACCTTGTGACCATGCTAAGCTGAGTTATTCTAGTAATGTTTTCGTTGATCTCTTAGAAGTCTCTGTGTAGATAGTCTTGTTTGCTTATAGAGACACTTCTGATCTTTCTTCTCGTCTCCAGGCCATTTGTCTCTTTCTTATACTATGTAGGGCTACTGGTACATGGTGATGCAAGTGGTGAGAACATTTCCTGCCACAAATGCCTGTAGTTTTGATGCACTGTGTTTTCATATTAGCTCATGCCACCCTATCTTAACATTCCCTCAGCTTATTTATATATTTGAGTTCCCCCTCTTCCCCCCCCCCCCATATACCTTTCTGTTATTTTCTAGTTCTTTGCAGGCAGAGAGCATGTTTTATG
Source organism: Montemys delectorum (assembly GCA_019843815.1). NCBI lineage: Eukaryota > Metazoa > Chordata > Mammalia > Rodentia > Muridae > Montemys > Montemys delectorum. The sequence goes on along the minus strand of JADRCD010165879.1, from coordinate 1,034 downwards.
CTATTTCAGACTTTGGAGATTTAGTGTAATTTGTCACATGACTCAGTATCTCATCTGTCTTAATGGATGTCCCCTGTGACTTGAAAAGCTGTTGTTATTGCAGTCTTCTGTGACTTGATTCTACTTGGTCACTCAAGTCTGCTGTGTCCTTGCTAGTTCTCTGTTAAGTTATTCTGTGTACTTCTGAGAGGTGTGTGCTGACCTCCCTACCTTAGTTATAGGCTCATTCTGTTTTCTCTTGAAGCACTGAAGTACTTGTGGTAGATAGTCTGTGTGTAATTAGGCACACGTAAGGTCAACGTTGTTCTGGTTGTTTTGTTTTGTTTGTTTGTTTTATTAGCTATTTTCTTTATTTACATGCCATATGATTTCTCCTTTCCCAGTTTCCCCTCAAAAAAACCAAAAACCAAAAAAACAAAAAACAACAAGAACAAACCCCTGTTACCTCCCACCTCCCCATGTTTGCCACCCCACCCTCTCCCACTTATTGGCCCTGGCATTCCCCTTCACTGGGGCATAGAACCTTCACAGGGCCAAGGGCCTCTCCTCCTATTGATGATCGACTTTGCAATCCTCTACTATACACATGCTGCCAGAACAATCAGTCCCACCATATATAGTCCTTGGTTGGTGGTTGAGTCCCCAGGAGCTCTGAGGGTACTAGTTAGTTCATATTGTTGTTTGTCCTAAGGGGCTGCAAACCCCTTTGGTCCTTTCTCTCACTCCTTCATTGGGCGCCCTGTACTCAGTTTAATGGATGGCTGTGAGCCTCTATATCTGTATTAGTCAGATACTATCAGAGCCTCTCAGGAGATAGCTAAATCAGGCTGGCTTGTCCTTCCTTCAGTCTCTGCTCCATAGTTAGTCTCTGCAACTCCTTCTGTGGGTATTTTGTTCCCCTTTTTAAGAAGGAATGAAATGTCCACCTTTTGGTCTTCCTTCTTCTTGAGTTTCTTGTGGTTTGTGGGTTCTTCTTCGTGTATTCCAAACTTCTGGGTTAATAACCACTTATCAGAGACTGCATACCATGTGTG
>JADRCD010165877.1:0-14831 GCA_019843815.1 Montemys delectorum | reverse complement strand
CAATAACAGTACATGCCAATTTTTAAAGTTGCATACATACTGCCTCTATGTTCAGGGGTACACATGTAAACAGGGGTGCTTTGTAGAATGCTTTTTCCACCTGGTGTCTTCTGGATATGAAACTCAGGTCATAAGATTGTAATGCAAGCAGCTCTAACTTCTGCACCATTTCTCTGGTCCACACTAAATATTGTTTAATGTCATACACAAAACTACTATTATAGAATCTTTCTAGCACATGAACATATGAAATGCTGTTTAAATGACATTGCCACAAATTAGAATAGACAATATAAGGCTACATGTCACCTGCCACTATACATATCACATAGTACAAAAATGAGTTTTAACTTTTTAAATTATAGGGCAAAGGACCTGTAGTCCACTCAAATAGCACAGGAAATTCCAAGCACAATTATTTTCACTCCAAACCTGAAGATATGTGATGACTGCCAAGAACAATAAATACATTAAGGAGCAGAAATATTGAACTCAATTTTTCATGCCAACTAATTTACATTTATACTATATTTAGGTACTGCTTGGCTATAAGGAGGGCAAAATTATTTGTCTCTCCCAGCTTTTTAATCTATGGTGTGCAATGCTGTCCTTCCTGTAAGATGTGCTCACTGGTATAAATAACTCCATAAATGCTTTGGTAGTGCCTACCACTGTTTGATTGGCATCATGGTGGCTCTGTGAGTGAAAACCTACATCTGATACTGTTTCTGTGGCCCATACTCTGAGACTAAACACATCCTGGGTCCTATATTTAAACTACTGTAATTCCTACACATAAAAATCATAATAATAAGAATCCTAACGATACATTGCTTTTCTAGTAGATCTGTCCATCACTCAGCCTTCAATAGAGAAGCTTAATATGGAGGTCAACAATTAGAAAAGTCCAGAAATTGAGAGACTTTGGAGAATTCGGTCCTTTGCAGCTATCTTTATCAAACCCCTCCTATTCATGTTCAGGGACCAATGAAGAAGATGAGACAGAAGGATTGTAAAGGGCAGAGGTAGGAATGAGGCTTAATGAACAACATCTCCTCACACAACAAAAGTAATATCCATACAAACTCACTGAAAATGTGACAGTATCCTCCAGACAAATACAAGGTCAAAGCAGATAAAACCCCAGTTTTGAGAAGGGGAACAGGCAGAAAGTGTCAAACAAGGTTAGAACCTAGCCATAGTACATAGATTCTTGGAGAGGGAAGACAAGTTTTATCCTACAGTTTATAGAACATTGGGTCTGTTGATCATATTCCATGGATGATGCTAAGGAAATTTTGCCAGCACAAATCAGACTCCATGCTTTAATACCTTTTTTGGGCAATTTTAGTTCTTTTTCTTTTTTTCTTTTGAAAGAGAGAGTCAGAGAAACCATGATATTGAGCTAGTGTTGGAACTGAACAGGATCGCCAAGAAGATAAGAGAGAAGGATATGAGTAAAATATATTCTATAAAATTCTTTACACTAGTAATAAGATAATAATCACTCAAATCTACTTATCATATGTGTAGAACCAAAAAATAATGACAGTAATTAGAAGACAGAGTCATCTTCTACTATTTTGTAAAAGGGTATAATATACTACATTTCAAACCACTGCTATTTAGATAAAATAGGAAAAAAATCTTAACAGAAAAGGTGTACTATTTATCTGGTACATTATTCTGAAGAACTTGACAAATCCTATTTCAGGATTAGATTGCTCCTTGGTTTAGAATCATCATATCACGTTATTTCATTTCAGATTACCTGGTTCCCTTATTTCTGTATCCTCTCCATCAACAATCCATGCTTCTTCATTGTGTTCCAGACAGATGATTAGCTCTTGTTTTGAAACAGAAACACCTGTATATTCAAACAGACATTCCATTGAACATAGCTGTGTACTAGCATAGGGATGTGCCATTTAGTTAACATGAAGAAGAGTAAAAGATACATGAATGACATTCGTATAGTCACATCTTCCCAAGGTGTTTTAGACTTTCTATAACTCAATTATTTTTAAAAATATGAAATTCTGTTTAAAATTACCACATTAGACGAAGATTACTGTGGAAGTCAAAGTAGATTCACATGTAAATGCTAAAGACTGCCTATACGAAAAGCAAGTTAGAATGAAGAATCATTAGGTTAAATGTAAAAACATGATAAAGATATACAACATGTTAGCTTTAAACAAGCCAATATTCAATATGTATAAAAATTTAAGAGATAGACTAATTAATGAACCAAATACTAATAGCAGTTTTAGATATCCCTAAATGAATTAGAAATTATTGAATAAACATATTCTTACCCACAGAAAACAAGTTGTTGTAATTCTCCAACATGACATCTCTGTGCAAAGCCCTCTGGGCAGAATCCAGACATTCCCACTCCTCCTTAGAGAATTCTATAGCCACATCCGTGAATGTCAATACATTCTGAAATTGAAATTAACAGTATTCCCTTGTGCCCATTAGCCAAGTTCTAGATTTGATCCAAGGAAATAATAGTTAACTATGCAACTTGTTCTGCTATCAGTAACTAATGTTAATTTTTGATGAATTATGATCTGAGAGAAAGAAGGTTGTGACTTCTCTGCAAAGATCCAATAGGCCAGCAGTTGTCAACCTGTGGGTGGTGACCCTTTTGGGATCAATGTCATGATCCCTTAAATGATCTAAAGGTGGTTGCCTCATTCACTAGAAGGCAGAGATATTTACATTAGGTTTCATAGCAGTAGCAAAATTATAGTTATGAACAACTAACATAAATAAATTCATAGTTAGCGACATAACAACCTGAGGAACTCTATTAAAGGTTTGCAGCAGTAGGAAGGCAAAGAACTAATGCAGTAGGCCCTCAGCCTTATTATATTGGCTACTTATCATACACTTATTATATAATTTAATTTATATGTGTTATATGTTATTTATATGTTGTACAGTTATTGTACAATTTAATATACAATAAGTATAAATTTTCATATTTATAACTTATAACTTATAATTATAATTCATTATATAACATTCTATAAATATAACAGAGAATCATATGAAAAAATAGTTCTGTAAATGTGAGTTAGAATAGTGAAAAATTTGATGTTTGAGCTATAAAGTTATTTCTGTAAGAACAGTCATTTTGTCCCATACCCATGTATGCATTTACCTGAGAAGAACACATCTTTTCTTTGTCCTTCAGAACGGAATGTCTCACAAAAGTTTATACCAAATTTCACCTTCCCGAAGCCACTCTTTATTCAGAGGCAGCAGATCTTTCCTGTCTCTGATAAAACTGAAGAGTAGGAAGCAGGAACCAAAACTCTATGCCTTCTACCAGAGAACAGATGCCGAAATGTTGAGCTTTAATAGCCCTCCCCCCCCCCCAAAAAAAACACCTTTTTTCTGTGTTCTTCCAGAAGCTGGGTTATTTCTCTACAGACCTGGGTATGTGGCTCTAGTGACCTGCTCTACACCTAACACAGCAGACTGGAATTTTTAATGAAGGCTGAACACTGTTAAAATTGATATTCACCCTTTGTTTTCTTTACCTTTGCGTGAGATGGTTGAGCAGAAGAAAACTGATGTCTTTATTTGCAATAATGGCCAGTGTCTGTGAGGTAACCCCAGCTGAAAGTATTTCTCACAATGGGTTCTCAGAATACTTTCCTGGGGCCAAGAAGAAACAAGGCAAGCAACTCTTGCCTCACCATTGTCTCCACGGAGATACTAGTTTTGGCTTCCATGTCCCTTTCTCAAAAAACCATGATTTCGTGATTTAAAAAAAAGGCCCATGATTATATATCTTACCAGATTCATTTTAACAGTGGCATTGGTTCTTTTGGATTCATTATCAAAAACACCATCTGTTCATATGTAAATAAATATATTTATACCAATTCTAATACCGTCACCTGTCACTGAAGGCAGCTGAACTTCATACTCTTACATTTTTCTTGTTAGCAACTTTAAGATGGTAAGAGGCTAGAATGTATGTCATAATAAAGGCATTATTACCAACTAGTAGGTAATCATTTACTTTCTACCAAGAATATACCACCCATCACAGCGACAGACATTGTTCTCTCCTGCAAAATGCAGCCATATGGTTTATCATCAGCCTCTAGAAGAAATAATAATAAGAACTCAAATTGTGCCTCAGTGATTAATTGGAATTTTCTGTAGATTCCTTGTTTACTCTGATATGATTTTCATATTTTAGGGCTCTATACTACGGATGCAAGGATTCAGACATTTCAGAAATGCAAGATGGAGTTCAAGTTCACAGAGAGATTTGAAACCTTATTGTGTACTTTTAAATTAATACAAATTTTACTGCAAATAATTTAGTCTAAGGAAAAAAATACTGCACTTAAGAATAATTAGATTTATGACATAACAAAGGCCGATGGAAAAACTCCAAACAAGGCTTGCAGCATAAGGATGACAGAATGTACTATTTCTTAAACTGTATGGGTCTGTTAAGCAGACACTCTGAAATACAAACACATTGGTTTAGTATTTGGGATAGTGTCTTTGTATCCAATTGCCTCCAAAAATATTAACTATTGAGGTTGGATGTATTATGCCAAGAAACATTAGTGAACCCCAAAAGATCCCCATGGAGCCGATTCCAATTCAATTGCTCTAGGATCTCTTTATTCAAGCACAAGTTTGGGCTCCCTCAAACCCTAACACAGTGGGAGGAAGAGCCCTGAGCCTAGTTTTAGGCAAGCATTTATAGAAGCAATAAGTGGGAGAGGGTAGGCAGTGAGCAGAGGGAGGGGGAAGGAAACAGGGTTTACTTTTTGTTTTTGTTTTTGATATTTTTTCAGAGGGGAAACCAGGAGAGGAGATATTATTTGAAATGTAAATAAAGAAAATATCTAATAAAAAAAGTAAAAAAAAAAAAAAGAAGTGGGTATCTACCCTGGTACACATCAGATTGGAGAGTCATTACGGACTGTAACTGGTGCCAGATGCCAAGCAAAAAAATGCTTTTCTCGTGATTGGGGGTTGTTAGGAAGTGAATAATCAGGGGTAGTCTTGCAGCCTGGGGGTGGAGGGTCATTGCAGATTTGTTGGGGAATAACCTGGAAACTGATGCTAGACACAAGTTTTATTGGGGAGTAACCAGGAAACTGGTGCTAGGGTCTGGCCTGTTAGTTTACTTGAGTTTACCCATAGGTCAGGTTCTCTATAATGGAGTCTGAGTCCAAAAGATTTGGTCTCTCACATGTGATGATACATCAAATAGTAAAATATTAAATCTAAAAAATTTCTGACACAAACTATCCAGGACATCTGGGATACTGCCAGATCCTGTGTGACTGTATAAGGGGAGAAGTGACACAATTCCTGCCCTTGATCATCATCAGGCCATTGATCTCCATGATCCCCATGTTCGGTGATGGGTGCTGTTGCCCTGAAGCTCAACTGCTTTCTTTACTACTCTACTTTCATGCTTTCTTTCTGGGTAATATTCTTCCCCCCATTACTCATAGCTAATCACACTATAATAATTGAAACAGATGTGGTTTTCAAGAATGAGGAATAGAAATGGTCATGAGACTTTGGAGAAAAAGGAACAGGTCCTTCTGTTTGGCCTTTAGGTCCATGGGAAAATATATAGATGACAACCACAAAGTCCATAAAAGCCTACGTGGTCCTTTGTAGAAATAGTTTACTGACAGACATGGCTTTAAATTTGGAATCATGAAGAAATGCTTGTACCCTCTACTGCCATGACTACTGCATTCATTAGCCAGGGTGGACGTGTGAACATCAATGATAGAGAGGTAAATCTTTCTAAAAATAAAAGTTAAGGATAGAAACATAGGAATTTATAAATGATTTCAGAATAAATAAGTATTAGAAGGACAGTACACGAAGGTATGGAACTACTAGGATGAGAAAACCAAGATTAGAGAATGACAAGATGATGTAGAAGGATATAAAGAGTTGATATTTTGTTCCACTAAATATTTGAACAAATGAAGATGATAAGGCCTGGAAAGCTATTACAGAGAGATAACCATTTTACTTATGTAAATTTTAAAACCTTGTAAAAAATCATTTTCATCTATGTAGTCTGTTTCTTTGCTGTTCTTTTTTTTTTGACAAAAATATTGCTGTTTAATCTAATGAAACATGAATTTATAATTAATTAATTAATTATTTAGACTTCATATTTTATTCACCTCTCCTCCCATACCTCATCCCCACCCCCTGTCTCCACGTAAATGGCCTCACCCCACTATGCCACCTGACCTCTAAACACCCTTGGGCCTCCAGTGTCTTGAAGTTTAGGTGCATCATCTCTGAATAAACACAGACTCAGCAGTCCTCTACTGTATGTGTGTTGGGGACCTCTTATAGGCTGGTGTATGCTGCCTGTTTGGTGGCCCAGTGTTTGAGAGATCTCAGGAGTCCAGATTAATTGAGACTGCTGGTCCTCCTACAGTATCGCCCTTCTCAGCTTCTTTCCGCCTTCCCTAATTCAATCACAGGGGTCAGCTGCTTCTATCCATTGGTTGGGTGTAAATATCTCCATGTGACTCTTTCAGCTGCTTGTTGGGTCTTCCAGAGGGCAGTCATGCTAGGTCCATTTTGTGAGCACTCCATAGCTTCAGTAATAGTGTCAGGCCTTGGGACCTCCTCTTAAACTGAATCTTACTTTGGGCCTGTCTCTGTAAGTTCTTATTTCGGGCTCCTCTCCATTTCTATCCCTGTAATTCTTTCAGACAGGAACAATTATGGGTCAGAATTGTGGCTCTGGGATGGTCCCCCTCCCTCATTCAATGGCCCGTCTTCCTGCTGGAGGTGGGCTCTATAAATTCCCTCTCCCTGCTGTCAGGCAGTTTATCTTTGAGTCCTGATAGTCTCTTACCTCTCAGGTCTCTTGTGCATTCTGGAGGGTCCCCCCAACCTCCTATTTCCTGAAGTTCCCTGTTTCCATTCTTTCTGTTGTCCCTCAGGGCTTCAGTCCATTTCATCCACCCAATACCAAATCAATTTCCTCCTTTCCCCCCAATCCCTCCCCTCCTGTCTTAGTCAGGGTTTTATAGAGTCACAGAATTTATGGTAGTCTCTATGTAGTAAAGGAATTTATTGATGACTTATAGTTTCTAGTCCAACTCCCAACAATCAACTCCCAACAACGGTCAGCAGCAGTTGTGAATGGAAGTCAAAGGATAAAGCAGTTGCTCATTCCCACAAGGGAAGCAGGTGAAGCAGAGAGAGCCTTCCTTCTTCCAATGTCCTTATATAGGTCTCCAGCAAAAAGTGTGGCCCAGGTTAAAGGTGTGCCACCACACCTTTAACCCCAGATGACTTTGCTTGAACTTGTAGATCTTTTTATCCTATGGGATTCATAGCCACTATTCCTCAAGGTCTCCATGCCAAGATGTAGGTAAGAAACTTGTATCTCTCAGCCTCCAGATTAGGGCCACAGGTGAGCCTTCTAATTCTGGATTGTAGTTCATTTTAGACATAGTCAAGTTGACAACCAGGAACAGCCACTACAATCCACCCCTTGTCAACTTGACACAAATAATATCTCATGTCCACATGAAACAATAACAAAATCATGAGTATGCCTAACATGATATATCTATTCCTCGTACAATTGCAAACACATTTATAAATTTACAATGTCCCTTGGGAACATTCTTTAGTGTCTCAATTTAAATACCAACTGATGTTAAATAAATTGGAAGAAAAATGTATTCTTAACAAAATAAGACAGAAGCATTTATATTACTTATAATCCTCATTTTTGCAACTGATTATGTGGCCTTAGCTGGTATTTATAACTACCTTCCTCTACTACCCATTCTGTATTTCCTTCCCCCTCAGCAAGCACCTCAGCAGGTCTTGGCTCTTTTTCTGGAAGATTGACCCATAGTTTCATTCCTAATGGGTCTGCATTCTTTGTCATCCTGCTTGGATTAGGCTGTTGTAATTCCCCATTGACTTTAATCACAGGACATGGAAGTACTAATAGACGCCCTAAGGGATTTCCTGCACTCCAGACATAATCTTGCTTACCTCCATTGTGAAGAGGCAATCCGATTTCTCCATGGTAATCTGGATCTATCACTCCTCCTAATACTGTTATTCTCTTCTTAGCCTGTTGATTTAAGGGCATTAGAATTCCAAAATGACCAGGGGGAAGTCTGAGCTTCCAGTTCAATGGAATGTTTGTTGTGGCTCCTGGTAGAATCACTCCTGGTACCAATATGTCTTAGTCAGGGTTTTCTAGAGTCACAGAATTTATGGTAGTCTCTATGTAGTAAAGGAATTTATTGATGACTTATAGTTTCTAGTCCAACTCCCATCAATCAACTCCCAACAACAGTCGGTGGCAGCTGTGAATGGAAGTCCAAGGATCTAGCGGTTGTTCAGTCCCACAAGGGAAGCAGAGAGAGCCTTCCTTCTTCCAATGTTCTTATATAGGTCTCCAGCAAAAAGTGTGGCCCAGGTTAATGGTGTATGCCAGCACACCTTTAACCCCAGATGACCTTGCTTGAACTCTAGATCTTTTTATGTTAATCCTATGGGATTCATAGCCACTATTTCTCAAGGTCTCCATGCCAAGATGTAGGTGAGAAACTTGTATCTCTCAGCCTCCAGATTAGGGCCACAGGTGAGCCTTCTAATTCTGGATTGTAGTTCATTTTAGACATAGTCAAGTTGACAACCAGGAATAGCCACTACACCTCTCCATCCACTTTCACTCCTAGGTTCCTCCCCCCTTCCCATTTGTAATGCTTTCTACTCCACTTATGTGGCACTGAGGCATCCTCATTTGGGCCTTTCAGCTTGTGGACCTTTTTGAGTTCTGTGGACTGTATCTTGGGTACTCTGAGCTTTCTCTCTCTCTCTCTCTCTCTCTCTTTCTTTCTTTCTTTTTTTTTGCTAAAATCCTCTTATTAGTAAATACATACAATGCATGTCCTTTTGGGTCTGAGTTACCTCACTAAGGACGAATTTTCTAGTTCCATCCATTTGCATGAAAAACTCAGGATGTCCTTGTTCTTAATAGCTGAGTAGTATTCCATTGTGTAAACAAAGGACATTTTCTGTATCCATTCTTCTGTAGTGGGACATCTGTTTTGTTTCCAGCTTCTGGCTATCACAAATAAGCCTGCTATGAACACAGTGAGACGTGCCCATGTAGCAAGTTGGGGCAGTTTTTCTGGGTATATTCCCAAGAATGGTATAGCTGGGTCTTCAGGTAGATCTATTTCCAAGTTTCTGAGGACCCTCCAGATTAATTTCCAGATTGCTTGTACCAGTTTGAAATCCCACCAGCAATGGAGGAGTGTTCCTCCTTCAGTTTCTGTTCTATGTGGAAATAGTTATTAAAGGTTGTTCCTCTTTCACTTTTTGTTCTTATGTGGAAATAGTTACTAAAGGTTGCTGTCTGCTCTACCAGGAAACTATAAGAGATGTGCCAAGCTACCTATGAAGAACAAGCTATGGAAAACTATAAGGAAGTGTGCTTTTTCTTTGAATTTAGCTTCTGCTCCAAGGAAACAGGGGTTGGTACTACTGATCCGAGACTCAGAATTTATGTAAATCTAAGAATTTTTAACAACTATTAATAATGATCAAAGCCTTGTTGATGCAGCTTTAATAAATAAAACACTAGGTTCATGCTTTCTGACGGGGAGAAGGCAACATCATGAGAAAGGAGAAAGCAACGAAATAAGGAAGAAGGAATGAAGCTGAAGAATAAAGTATAACAAGAATCTTGAAGGAACAGAGAGAGTACCTGAACTGGCAGCTTGCATCTAGCACTGACATTGAGTCATTATTGAATCATCTCCATTCCCATTCTAAGGACCCTCCTCATCCTGAGGCTGAACTTCAGCAGGATCCCATGAAAAGATTTAACCTAAGAATAATATGAATACAAGAATATGAAAACTCCTAGCTCGAAGGACCAGAAATTATTTTCAACAAAAGCATAGAAGAAAACTTTCCCACCCTAAGGAAAGAGATGCCTATACACATATAAGAAGCTTACAGAACACTAATTACACAGGACCAGTAAAGAATATCCTCCCAGACTGTAGCAATGAAAGCATTAATTCTACAGAATAAAGAAAGGATATTAAAAGAGGTAAGGTAAATTGGTAAGGTAACATACAAAGGCAACTCATGAGAATTATACAAAAATTCTCAACATAGATACTAAAAGCTATAGAGACCTGAATAGATATATTGTAACCTCTAAAAAAGCTGCATATGCCAACCTAGATATTCAACAAAACTCTCAATCTCCACAGATGGAGAAAACAAAATATTTAAAGACCAATCCAGATTTAAACAATATCTATTTACAAATCCAGCTCTACAGAAAATTCTAGAAGTATAACTCCAACTCAAGGAGGATAACTACATTCAAAGAAACAGGAAATAAGTAATTCAATAACAGCAAATGCAAAACAAGGGAAGCACACATATTACATCAAAATAACAGGAATTAACAATCGCTGGTCACTAATATCTCTCAATATCGTGGACTCAATTCCCCAATAGAAACACACAGATTAACAAACAGATCCTCAAACAGGATTTATCATTCTGCTGCATACAAGAAACACATCTCAGTATTTAAGATAAGCATTACCTGAGATCAAAGGGCTTGAAAAGATGTTTTCCAAGCAAACAGACCAAAGAAGTAATCTGGTTTAGACATTCTAATATCTAATAAAATATGTTTTCAACCAAAATTAATCAAAATAGACAGGGAAGAATATTTCATCCTCATTAAAAAAAATCTACCAAGATGTTTTCTCAATCCTGAACATCTATGCCCCAAACACAAGGGTACTCAAGATTGTACAAAACATTGCTCAACTTAAACTGCACAATCACCCCACTCATTATTAGTGGGAGACTTCAAGATCCAACCTCTCCAATACACAGGTCATCCCGACAAAAACTGTACAAAGAAGTAATGAAACTAAGTAGTGTTATCAATGAAATGAATCCAACAGATATCTACAGAACATTTCACCCAACACAAAAGCATACTCCTGCTTCTCACCACCTCATAGAACATTTTCCAAACTAGAATTTAGAATTGGTCACAAAATAAGCCTCAAGAGACACAACTAAAATTGAAATAACATCTTGTATCTAATCAGGCCATCCTGAATTTAAGAGAGAATTTAACAAAACTAGAAACATCAAGAATCCTGTTTAAGGGCTTATACCAGTTGGCCTGTGTTCTCCTGTATTTGTTTAAGGGAGTTATTTATGCCCTTCTTAAATTCCTCTATCACAATCATGAGATATAAGTTTAGATCCAAATCTTGCCTTTCCAGTCTTTTGGGGCATCCAGGACTTGCTGTATGGGAGTACTAGGTTCTGATCCTGACAAGTAGTATTGGCTTGTATTGATAAGATTCCTGTGTTTGCCTTTCCTCATCTGTTGATCCCTGGTGTTAGATGTTCTTGCTGTATCTAGCTGGAGCTTGTTCCTCCTGTGGGTCTGTAAGCCTGTGTCAGCATTTCTGGGAGATCAGCTCTCCTCTGATAAGACCACTGCAGAGAGGGCTGTGGATCAGCTGTTCCTCCTGAATCCTGGGGTCAGAGAACACCCTGGAGACAAGCTCTCTGCTTGCAGGAAAAGTGCAGAGAGGGCTGTGGATACAGAGTTCCTCCTAGTTGTATATTGAGGTAGAAAGGATCCTATTCCAGGCTGCCCTGCCACTTCCGAGGCCTTCCTACATAGTACTATCAGAGGACTCCACTACACCACTCCTGGGAATATACTCAGAAGATGCCTCTAACATGTAATAAGGACACATGCTCCACTATGTTCATAGCAGTCTTATTTATAAGAGCCAGAAACTGGAAACAACCTAGAAGTCCCTCAACAGAGGAATAGATACAGAAAATGTGGTGCATCTATAGAATGGAGTACTACTCAGCTATTAAAAGCAATGAATTTATGAAATTCTTAGGGAAATGGAAGGATCTTCAGAATATCATCCTGAGTGAGATAACCCAATCACAAAAAAACCCCCCAAAAAACCAAAAAAAAAAAACCCAAAAAACCCCACATGGTATGCATTTTCTGATATGTGGATATTAGCCCAGAAAATCAGAACACCCAAAGTACCATCCACAAACCACAAGAAAGTTAAGAAGAAGGAAGACCAAAGTGTGAATACTTTGTTCCTTCTTAAAAGGGAAATAAAATACCCATGGAAGGAGTTGCATAGACAAACTATGGAGCAGAGACTGAAGGAAGGACAATCCAGAGACTGATCCACCTGGGAATCCTTCCCATATTCAATCATCAAATCCAGACACTACTGTGTATGTAAGCAAGTGCTGGCTGACAGGAGCCTGATATAGCTGTCTCCTGAGTGGCTCTCACAGTGCCCGATTAGTACAGAAGTAGAGGCTCACAGACATCCATTGGACTGAGTACAGGGTCCTCAATGAAGGAGCTATAGAAAGGACCCAACACATTTCATAGAAGAAGAAAACTTACTCCAGCCAATATACATATGTTTACATACACATAAATCTATCCATTAATATTCCTAGTAAATATTCCTAGTAAATGACCTATTTACAAAATAGGGAATGTCTTAAGTGCCTTGTAACCAATAATTTAAAGTTACTACGTTATAGTCCCTTGAAAGTCACCTCTATAGTCTTAATTATTTGAGAAAAACAAGGAAATGAGATTTGTTAAATTGGTTGGTTGAGAGTTGGGAAGGGGCAGCTGCTGTAAACAAATGAGTTACAAGGCCTAAACAGCAACAATATGGAAGTATTTGAATACAAAAGATCCATTACATAAGAAGGAAGAGGACCATGTACCAACAACTAAAAAAATATAGTGAGGATGATGATCACAAGACTTTAGGAAGATAGAATAGGCAGGGAATAGTAGTGCTATTCAATTTTTGCTCCTTAAAGTTAGCACTCTTTTCAAGGGCAGGCTCAGGTTAGAACAGACTTCATCCAGGAAACAAAAGGCCACCCCTCAAAAAAAATTTAGGGCATTCCAGCTGAGAAGAGAGAAAAACATGGCCTCTGGTTAGTAGAAGAAAAGGATGTCAAGGAAGTCTTTGGATGGAGCAGGAGTGAGGAAGAAGAAGAAGAAAAAGAAGAAGAAGAAGAGCAGAAAGGAGACATGATGTCAGAGGACACAAAGACAAAGAGGAAGATAACTATGTCCCTGCTTTGATAGTGATGTGGGACCAAAGTAAAAAGTGCCCCCCAAAACCCATGTTAAGATGGGAGATGGTCAGATGGGTTGGTAGGCAAAGCAGAGGAAACAGAGAAACATAAAAGGACAGGAGGGTGAAATCCCCTTGTCCTAGTGGAGAATGGAGGGTGACTGTGGAAGCAGATGCTGCGTGTCAGCCAAACCTTTCCTCAAACAAGATGAGCAAGAAAGACACAAGCTAACTTCTGCTTCTCTTAATCACTGCTGGGTCGGGAGTTAGAGGACAAATGTTTTAAGTAGCTTCTTGTCTGAACCGGCAGTCAAGCAGCAGAAGAAGAGCACCCTGGAGAAGCCCAGGGTATACACCAGCCAAGTTTCCAGAAGGAAGAGTTGGGTAAAAAGCTTGCCATCCAAGAGTTACAAAGATGGCATGTGGAGTGGGAAGCTTTTCTTTACTTGTGTATGTATCACATATAGCCTGAAAATGAGTGACATTTCAAGCCCAGCAAACTGCAACCTCGACGTTCTCAGGTAAAACTCAGTGAGTGATCCTGTAAATAGGGAGAGCTTCCCTGTGCCTGTGAACTCTTTCATAGTGTTCCTGATTCCCAGCAAGGCATCTTTCTAATGTTGAAGTTCTGCTTTGTGCCTTGGTCTCATATAACTACATCCACTGTAGATTTAAATGCCTGTCCTTAAGTAACTAAATAATAAAAAATGGACCTCTCTTAATTATAATGAGTAATGATGATTAATGAGCAACTTTGTAAGATATTATTTATTGAGAGTCACAAAATCCACAAGTGAAGCTACTGTTGAGACCCTGAGGCCATGCTCTCCCTTGAGACTGAACCATGCTTAAGTTTGCCTTGTCCTCATTTTCCCTGCTAAAAGTGGCAGGTGCAGTGATGTTAACAAACCAGATTCCATCACCAGAATGTAGTGACGACAAGCAGACAAAGCAGGGCTGGGTCTCTCTCTGACCTTCATATATTACAGCACAAGAAGGATGATGTCAACCCTGCAGATCTTCCTCTCCATTTGTTACTCTTTCTGGGAAATGTGGTCATAGTCCCATACAAAGACCTGCCTCCTAGCAGATTACAGACTCAATGAATTTGGAAACTAGCATTAAAAACACCAGGGGGTTACCATGGTTTCCTCCAAATCCCTCCAATGTTTTTTGCTTTATATATATATAGAACCTGAATGAAGTCTCTGTTTACTCCAAAGGTAAAATTCCAGAATTATTGTCAAAAAACTCAGTTGATTCATAGACCAGGCTGATTCTCATCAATGACTTATATTTCCAAGGAACATGGCATGAATTATTTGTCAAAGACTACACTAAGGAAATGCCCTTTAAGATAAACAAGGTAAGGAACACTATCCTAAACTTCTTGCCAGTGGGATGAAGAAATTGCATGGAAAACTTTAATTGCCAATGTGTAGCCCAGGACTCCATGGTAGATACTGCCTATCTTGTGTAGGGTGCTGGCCTTGATCCTCAGCCTCTCCCCCCCCCCTAAAAAAAGAAATCAGGAAAGCACAGAAAACCATTTGAGACTTGTATGTCTAAAATCAAGGTTAAACTTCATGAAAAGAAATTATAGGAACAAAGTGT
>JADRCD010165875.1:0-10683 GCA_019843815.1 Montemys delectorum | reverse complement strand
CACACACACACACACATAAAATAAAAAAGCAACGATATTCATATACCCAGAATTATTTTTTCCATAAAATAGATGAACACATTAATTTGTAATACCAACAAAAAGCAAAAGGCAGAGGGCCTCGGGAGAGAACAGCCAGTACCCACATCAGAAAGCTGGATTGGGGGCTGGAGAGAAGACCTAGCGGTTGAAAGCATGGACGCCTCTTCTAGAGGACCAGAGTTCGATTCTTAGCACCATGTCAGGCAGTTCTTGATTACTTGATTACCTGGAACTCCAGGTTCATGGGATGGATACCCTCTTCTGACCTCTGTGGCTACCAGGCATACCCGTGTTATTGGGTATATTTGCAAATAAAACATACATATAAAATAAAATAAATAAATCTTTTAAAATATTTTTAAAAGGATAAAGCAAAGCAATACATTGGGCAAGATACATATGAAAAGATTCAACAAAACATCCCTTAACAGGATGAACAGGAGGCAACCTAAACGTCCGCTGTGTGTCTGGTGGTGTTTGTCTTCCGAGCATGATACGCTTTTTGAGGTAATCTCACTACATAGCTCAGAGTGACCTTAAACGATACTGGTTGGCCTCAGCCCAAGATCCTCTAGCCTGTACCTCCCTAGTGCTGGGATTACGAGCATGTTCCACCACACCCCAGCTTCTATTTTATTTTTTATTTATGTGTGTGTGTGTGTGTGTGTGAAGTGTATACCATGTGTATCTGTGTACCCATTGGAAGCAAGAAGATGCCACTAGATCCCCTGCATCTGGAGTTACAGGCAGTTTTGGGTTTCCCAGTGTGAATGCTGGGAACCTGCGAGAGCAGCAAGCACTCTCACCCACCGAAGCATCTCTCTAGCACACCTGTTTCTTTTTAAAGTTATCCTATTACTTCAAATACCAAAATCTAGTTTGATTCAGGATAACATCTAATTAAATAAGAAAGCTGCATGCTGTCAAAAACAGCAGGAAGAACTATCGTGTGATTTCCAGATCTACTAATTACCAAGAGAAAGTATGTCTCTTTTGAAGATTTAGTTTATTTTTTATTTATATGTATGTGTGCTTGTGTCTGCATGTGCCCTAAGGGATCAAAAAACAGTGTCGGAGCTGGAGTTAGAGAATTCCAGTCCTCTAGAACAGGATGCCCATTTTTTTTTTTTTACCACCACCCCCAAAAAAAACCATGCAGGCAAAACAATACACATATAGTTTAAAAAAAAAAAAAAAATTAGGAGTCTCTCTATGAGTTCAAGGTCAGCCTGGCTCAGCCTGATCTATGTAGTGAGTTCCAGATCTACATAGTGGGACCTTGTCTCAAAAATCAAAAAGAAGCTGGGCAGTGGTGGCACATGCCTTTAATCCCAGCACTTAAGAGGCAGAGGCAGGCAGATTTCTGAGTTCGAGGCCAGCCTGGTCTACAGAGTGAGTTCCAGGACAGCCAGGGCTATACAGAGAAACCCTGTCTCAAAAAACAACAAAACAAAACAACAACAACAACAACAAAATCAAAAAGAAGCAGAGGCAGAATTGCTGTAAGTTCAAGGCCAGCCTGACTACATAATGAAACTTGTCTCAACAACAAAAAGGGCTACAGTGATGGCTCAGCACTTGCTGAGCACTTGCTGCTCTTCCTGAAGGCCCAGGTTCTGTTCCCAGCAACCACATGGCTGCTCAAACCCATTTATTATTCAAGTTCCAGGGGATCTGACACCCTCTTCTGGCCTCCACAGGTACATGTGCCAACAATATAAAAATAAACCTCTGCCCCCTACCAAAGAACATACACACCAGTTAAAAAAGCTAGTTGTGCCAGTTTGGTGGCAGCATGCACAAGACTCTTGAGTTCATTCCCCAGTGAGGAGGAGCAGGAGGAAAGGTAAGGAAAAAGACAAGGAAAAAAAAGTCAACCAGGAAGTACACACCTATGATTCCAGCACATACGAGCAAAGGCAAGAGGACTAAATTGAAGGTTGGCTTGGGCTAAGACCTTATTACATTGAAGAAATATATGAACAATATATATGCACATGCACAGAACCCATGAGGCAAGAAGACCTGGAATTTGAAACCGGCCTTGGCTGCTTATCAATGCTACTTAAAAAAAAAAGAAATTAATAAAACCTAACATTTAAGGATAAGACATTAGATTTTATTGGGCCTGAGATCAGGAAAAGAAGTTTGAGAAATTTGATGACCTGGATAATAGTCATTACAGAATTATTAACTTTCATGAACAATATTTGTATTAGTTATACAGAAGAATGCCCTAAGTTTTAATAGTTGCCTCATGGATTCTGTAACTTACTGTCAAGTGGTTCAGGGGAAATATATGTTGTGGAAGGAATTCTGGCTTTTCTATGAATGCCCTAGCTCCCAAATAAAGATAGAAAGACTTATTTACATATTACGATTATGGCCTTAGCTTAGGCTCGCTCATCATCCAGCTCTTAACTTATGCCAACCTGTTTATACTATTCTATGTCTGCTGTGTGGCTGGTTACCTCTCCTCGGTTTCATAGGATTGACTTCCTCAGAGTCTGGATGACCAACCTTCCTACACCTGACTCTGTCTCAGAGTTCCCTTCTCCCCTGCAAATGTCCCACCTTCTAATCCTCCCTCAGCTTAGTGGCCATCAGATTTTAATTGACAGGTGATGCTTCCACACAGATTATCCCTACAGTATATATTTATATGATTCTTTAAGGAAGGGGGCCAGATAGATGGCTCAGTGGTCAAGAACACTTGGTTCAATTCCCAGCACCTACATGATTGCTCACAGCTGTTTCTAAATCCAGTTCCAGGGGGTTCTAACAGTCTCTTCTGGCCTCTGCTTGCACCAGGTATGCACATGATATACATACAAATATGCAGACAAAACACTCATACATATAAGATAATGGGAATAGTTCCCCCTCCCAATGGGAATAGTTTTAAAGGGAAAGGAGAGACAGAAAAAAAAGAGCAAAGTATTGTCAATATCGAATGTAGATTTTAAAATACATTGATATTCATCCTGTTACTTTTAATTTTTCTTTTATAAACTTTTCTCTAAATAATTTGGGAAATTGCTTCCTGTGGACCAACATTTGCATACAGAGAGTGGTTGGTGCCATTTACAGAAAGACTTTAATGTAAAGTGAGAGACCTTAGTTCTTCCCCTGCAGCTCTGACCTTCGTTTGACCTCAGAGGGCTCCCGCTGGCTGGTTTCTCTGGACCACAGTGGAGTAGCTTCTGAGAGGCCTGCTCTGCTCCTGAGCTGACACCAGCCAGACCTTGCCTCGCCTCAGCTAAGCGGACTGTAGAATTTTGCTGCCAGATGTATCCCACTCTTTGTTTTTGGAGAGGCATTAGATCCTTATGTCACTGGAATGTAAGTGGCTGTGTGCTAAGCTGAGCTGCGTGCCTGGCAGCCTTATTATAACATTCCCCACTGCTAGCCACAGGGACAAAATGGTTTCCAATGAGCCAGAGCACCTAGCACTCACGGGGGCGTGTAGACAAGCCCAGATTTAATCCACTCCCCCTCTCCTACATAAAGCCTCCAGGACTCTAGGGCAGGTTGGTACATCTACCTTCCACCATTTGCACAGCATTAAAGTTCAGATCTGTCTCAGGATCCACTGAGTTCTTCTACCTTACCCACTGTCCCAGTCACTGTCTACTGCTGTGAAGAGACCATGCCCACAGCAACTCAAAGAAAGCATTTAAATGGGGGCTTGCTTAGTCTCAGAGGGCTAATCCATTATCATCATGGCAGGCAGGGACTGGAGTAGTAGCTGAGAGCTACTCCTGCTCCATAAGCAGAACCTGGGTCTGATAAGGGTTTTTAAAACTTCAAAGCCCCAGTGGCAGAGTACTCCCAAGGCCACGCCTCCTAATCCTTCTAATCCTATCAAAGAGTTCCACTCTCTGATGACAAAGGATTCAAATATAGTGGCCTATAGGAGCCATTCTTATTCAAACCACCACACCTACACACATTTCAATATTCTCTTTACATCTTTGCCCAAGGAAAATGACTAAAAAACTCTAAAGCATAATACTACAACTTTATTCAGGAAATTATGACACAGGGCTGAAGCAAAACAGATATGCATGGAATTTTATACATCTGATAGCTACATTCCCAGAAGAGAACCAGTCACTATAAACAAGACAGAGAAACCAGAAGGGTGCAGGTTTTAAGCAAGTGTCTCCGTATTGCCTTGGTGAGGTGGAGGTGGTCCACTGCAGGGAGAGAAGGTGGCCATGGAGAATCCATGCTTCCTGCTTCTGCCTGCATTCAGCTCAGCGGTAGGACTTGCTGAACTCCTGGAGTGCCCAGCGCTTGTTCTCGGCTGCCAGTTTGAGCTGGGTATACTCCTTCACCAGGTTCTCAAAGTCTTCTCCCAGGACCTCGTAGGTGTGCAGGACCAGTCTTGACTTCTCCATGTCCTGCTCTTGGAGGCGAATGGCTCCCTCCAGTCGGTCCCTAAAAGACCAGCAGAAAGAGAAAGTTCAATAGAAAGGTGTGAGTCCTCAGAAGGCAGACAGGTCTGAGGACCTGCCAACGTGAACCAGTCTGAAGAGCAGCTGCATGCAACTCTCGGGGGTTCTTACCTAATGAGGCGATGCACTTCCACCTTCTCAGCGCTGTAAGTGTCAGACAAGACCTTCAGCTCCTCCATCCTGACAGGGGGAGAAACAAGTGCTAGGTGGAAGATCCCAAACCAAACAAGAGTTTAGGGGTCGACAAGATGGCTCAGTGGGAGAAGGGCTGCTATGCTAGCCTAATGATCCAAGTTCAATCCCTGGAACCCATGTAAAGGTGGAAGATGAGACCTAGATCCACAAAGTTGTCCTCTGACCTCTACACGCATCGTGGTGCATAGAGTTTATTTTTAAAGTAGAGTTAAGAATGCAGCTGGGCAGTGGTGGCACACACCTTTAATCCCAGCAGAGGCAGGGAGGCAGAGGCAGGTGGATTTCTGAGTTCGAGGCTAGCCTGGTCTACAGAGTGAGTTCCAGCACAGCCAGGGCTATACAGAGAAACCCTGTCTCGAAAAACCAAAAAGAAATAAAAAAAGAATGCTTCAGAAGTTGGCCCCTAGAGAAAAGGTCCAGTGGTTAAGAGTATTTCTCACTCTTGCAGAGGACATAGGACCAACTTCCAGCATTCCCAAGGCCTCTCTTAAGTACCCGTGACTCCAGTTCCATGGAATCCAACACTCTTTTCTTTTCATAATTTATTTACGTTTATGTTCATTGGTGTTCTGTCTGCAAGTCTGGGTGAAGGTGTCAGATCCCCTGGAACTAGAGTTACAGATGGTTGTGAGCTGCCACGTGGGTGCTGGGAACGGAACCAGGGTCGTTTGTAAGAACAGCCAGTGCTCTTAATCACTGAGACATCTTTCCAGACCCTAAGACCCTCTTCTGACTTCTATGGTCACCAGAGATCATACATGCAATCCTTAACAGAGAAGAAATCAAAACACATTTTTTTTGTTTTTGTTTTTGGTTTTTTTGAGACAGGGTTTCTCTGTATAGCCCTGGCTGTCCTGGAACTCACTCTGTAGACCAGGCTGGCCTCAAACTCAGAAATCCTCCTGCTTCTGCCTCCCAAGTGCTGGGATTAAAGGCACATGCTACCACTTCCTGGCTCAAAACAGAATTTTTAAAAAAAAGGACAGCTGACTCTATTACGGTAGCGCACACCTTTAACCCTTGCACTCAGTTGGCAGAGGCAGGTGTATCTCTCAGTTCAAAGCCAGCCTGGCCTACAAAATGAGTTTTAGGTCAACCAGTTAGCCAGGACTACACAGGTAAGACTCTATTACAAAAAAATAAAAAAAATAAAAAAAATAAAAAAAACAAGGCCAGGTGGTGGTGGTACACACCTTTAATCCCAGCACTTGGGAGGCAGAGGCAAGTGGATTTCTGAGTTCGAGGCCAGCCTGGTCTACAGAGTGAGTTCCAGGACAGCCAGGGCTATACAGAGAAACCCTGTCTCAAAAAAACCAAACAAAACCAAAACAAAGAAACAGTATTGCAAGTTTTTGAGTAACATCAAGAAAGGCTAATTATACTGTGGTGTGACACTTCCTGGGACCCACCGGTACTAGGCAGGGTGAAGAGAGCAATGAAGACCAGGGCTGGAGAAGTGGTATGAGGGATGAGTCCCTTTGGTCCCCCAGGCTCACAGCTCACCTCAACTTAAGGATCATAGCACTGCATTTGATCTCCAGGTACTGGGCATTGATGCGGTCTAGCTCGGACTGAGTCTTCAGCCGGTGCTCGTGCAGAAGCCTCTGCAGCAACGTGAGGCAGCGGAGAAGCACCTGAACCCCCAAAACAAAGAACAGGCAGGCTGTAAGAGAGGAAAGCCCTGGCTTCACCGAAGGAGCCCTGGGGTCAAATAAAGGAGAGCAGACCACTGCCCACACACCTGGGAGTAGGTGGTCCTCTTCTTCTCCAGCAGTATCAGCTGCTCCTTCTGCTGGCCCTTGGCCTCCAGGCACTGCTGCTTCTCCCTGACCAGGACCTCTGTCAGCGCCCACACTTTCGCAGCTTTCAGCTTGTCTCCATCAGTATCTGGGCACAGATAGGACAGAGATACCCCCAATGGACATGGCTCTGCAGGGGGCTTTGCCGTCCTACATCCAAGTCACGCCTCACCCCTGCTTCTCTAACGGTGTCTGCATCTTACAGTTAGGCTCTCACTGGGGGGGTCCAGGCTGTCCAAGGAATTCAAAGGAATATGTCTGCCGCAGCCCTGGAATACTAGGTAGCCCTCTGGTTTTTGTTGTTGTTGTTATTGATGTTGTTGTTGAGAAAGGGTCTCTCTGTATATCCCTGGCTTGCCTGGAACTGGCTATGCAGTTGGCCTCAAACTCAGAGGTCCATCTGCTTCTGTGTCACAGAGTGCTAGGATTAAAGGAGTGTGCCATCATACCCAGCTTATTTGGACTTATTCTGAGTTCTCTAATTGTAGGGGAAGGGTCTGTGCATGTGAGCGCACGCAGAGGTTAGAGGTCTCCAGTCCTTCTAGGACTGGGGGTACAGGCAGTGAGAAAGCCCGGTGTGGGTGCCGGGAATGTCTTCTGCAAGTCTCTTAACTGATCAATTCTCCAGCCCAAGCCTTGAATTCCTTTCTTTATGTGGTTTTTATTCTTAAATTATATGTGTACATGTGTCTACTAATCCAGAAGAGGGCTCCAGATCTCATGGAGCTGGAGTTACAAGCACTTGTGAGCATCCTGACAAGGCAGCTGAAACCAAACTCAGGTCTTCTGGAAGAGCAGTGGCCTCTTAGCCACTGAGTACCTCTACAGCCTGCAGTCCTACATTCTTCTTTTTTTTAAAGATTTATTTAATTATTATATGTAAATACACTGTAGCTGTCTTCAGACACACCAGAAGAGGGCATCAGATCTCATTATGGATGGTTGTGAGCCACCATGTGGTTGCTGGGATTTGAACTCAGGACCTTCGGAAGGGCAGTCAGTGTTCTTAACCACTGAGCCATCTCTCCAGTCCCCAGTTCTACATTCTTTTTTTTTTTTTTTTTTTTTTGGTTTTTCGAGACAGGGTTTCTCTGTGTAGCCCTGGCTGTCCTGGAACTCACTCTGTAGACCAGGCTGGCCTCGAACTCAGAAATCCACCTGCCTCTGCCTCCCAAGTCCTGGGATTAAAGGCGTGCGCCACCACTGCCCGGCCAGTTCTACATTCTTAAACCACAAAATAAAGATAAGGGAGATACAGATACACTGAACTCTCTTTGCTATTCTGACCCTCCCAAGGAAGCAATTCATCTTTTCCTGAAGCAAGAGATCATCGATTTTATGACTAAAGGAGTCCTGACAAAACCCTGTTCTAATCCCACTACCGAGGAAATAACACTTCTGATTCTAAAGTCTCAGAGTAGTCTAAAGTGGGCACAGTGGGTCATGCCAATAAGTCCAACAATTGGGAGATGAGGCAGGCTTGGCACAGGTTTGAGACCAGCTTGGGTAACACAGTGAGTTCCTGGCTAGAGAGTGTGGAATACAGAGTAAGACCTGTCTCACACTCACATCAAACTGAAAAAGCTGGCTAGCCAAGGAACTGAGGGCACATGAGCAGGCAGGCCGGGGCGGCTCGCACCTGAACTGGGATCGTGGTAGCACAGCAGCGTGAAGCATTTCCTCTTCAACTGCTCCTCCACCTCCAGCTGGAGCCGAGCTTTCATCCACACGAAGTCCTGGAGGCACACAGACCGTTAGCACGAGGAGGACCTTCCAGTGGGTGTAGGAACACAGACCCACACATAACCAAAGAAACAAATGGCATCAAGCGAGCCGGGATGGCGACACACTAATCCTAACATTTGGGAGACTGAGGCAGGATGGGGAATTCAAGGGCAGAGACTACATGAGACCCTGCCTCAAAAACACAAATTAATAACACTAAGCAAGCCAGTTATGCTATATCCATATAGTGGAATCCTACCAGGAGTTGTTTATTCTTGTCATACTGGAGATAGAAATCAGGACCTGCGCATGCTAGGTATGGGCTAGCCCCCTACCCCGAGAGTGCTTTAAGCTGATACAATAAAGCTACTATCAGTCACTCAGTGCCTACACACTGTTCAGAGTGCTAATGGAGGTATCCTATTATTTCCTTATGTTTATTGTTTCTTTTGGGGGAGTTGTTTGTGGTGGTTTTTTGTTTGTTTGCTTACTTGCTTGCAACAGGGTCTCTCTACATAGCCCTGCCTGTCCTGGAACTCACTATGTTAACCAGACTGGTCTCAAACTGAAAGAGATCTGCCTGCCTCTGCCTCCAAGTGTTAGGATTTCTTCTTAAAGATTTACTTATATGTTTATGTCTGTTTGGGGGAATGTTTACAAGTAAGTGTAGGTGCCCATGGAGTCCAGAAGTAGCTGGGCCCTGGAGCTGGAATTATAAGCAGTTATGTTCTACCCCAGGTTGCCTGGAACTTAACTCAGGTCCTGTGCAAGAGCAGTACGTACTCAAAGCAACTGAGCATCTCTGCAGCCTTAGCCTCTACTCTTCAACTACCTCTGTTGATCTGAGTCCTTTGTTTGTAAGGGCAGTCTCACGTAGCCCAAGCTGCCCTTAACTCACTTAAGTAGCCAATGATGATGTTGAACTTGTGGTCATGAGTTTGGTGGCCATCTGAGGCCAGTGTGGCCTACAGAGTGATACCCTGACTAAGAAAAACCAAGGGGATGGGCCAGGGGTGGCAGAGCATGCCTTTGTTCACAGTGCTCACTCAGGAGGCAGAGGCAGGTGGATCTCTCTGAGTTCAGGGCCAGCCTAATCTACAGAGAGTTTGTTCAGCCACAAGGACAGTTAGGCCTGTCTCCCAAAAGAGTTTTTAAAAGGGGGAAGACTGCAGAGATGGCTCAGTGGCTGAGAACGCTGGCTCTTCTTCCAGAGGACCCAGGCTTGCTTCCAACTTTACCACAGCTGTAGCTCCAGTTCCAGGGCATCCGACCCCCTAGTTTAGCCTCTGGAGGTATGCGGTGCACAGACATGCATACAGGCAAAACATTCACATATACTTAATGTGCAAGGACGGAGACCATTAGCATTAGCACGCGTAATTTATAACACTGCATTTCTCTCTTTCGGTCTCTGGCTGAGAGGCAGAGCAAAAGGACAATGGGGACTCTGTCTGCATTTGGAAGCATCTAGGTAAGACACACACATTGTGTGGCCATGGTAGCTGAGGCCTGCCACCTTTAGAAGTCTGCCTGGTGCAAATAGGGCCAACCCAAGTAAGTGAAGCACCCTAGCTAACAGAAACACTACCAAGGCTGGGCAAATCGTCTAAAATTGTCTGTCAAGGATAGACACGGACTCCGTGAAGGAACACCAGCTAAACCAAAGAGGACAGTGATGCAGCTCCCAGCTCATCCAGTCTGTGGTGGATATGCTTGGCCCTAAAGTGGCACTATTTGGAGGTGTGGCCTTGTTGGAGGAAGTATGTCACTGAGGGGGTGGGCTTTAAGACACTCTTCCTGAGCTGCCTGATGATGCCAGTTTTCTGGCTGTTTTCAGAACAAAATGCAGAGAACTATCTGCTCCTCCTGCACCATGCCTGCCTGGATGCTGCCATGTTTCCAGCCTTGATGATAATGGACTGAAGCTCTAAACCTATAAGCCAGCCTCAATTAAATGCTGTCCTTTATAAGGCTTGCCTTGGTCATGGTGTCTGCTCACAGTAATGGCAACTCTAACTAAGACAGAGTCATCACATAAATGCTTCAGTTTCAAAAACAACAAAATGCAATTCTACATACAGTACTTCAGACCTTCTAGTCTTCCTTGAGTCTGACTCTATGATATGTAGCATTTTTAGAAAAACAGTAAGGCTTAATAAGAAAATTTTAGGAGCTGGAGAGATGGCTCAGCAGTTAAGAGCACTAGCTGCTCTTCCAGAGGACTCTGGTTCAAGTCCCAATACCTACATAGAACTCCAG
The DNA here is from genome assembly GCA_019843815.1 of Montemys delectorum. Taxonomy (NCBI): domain Eukaryota; kingdom Metazoa; phylum Chordata; class Mammalia; order Rodentia; family Muridae; genus Montemys; species Montemys delectorum. Next base: position 203 of record JADRCD010165875.1, on the reverse strand, counting down.
TTCCAGGAAATCTGATGCCCTCTTCTGGCCTCCATGTGCACTCCACACATGTAGGGCATAGACATACAATTAAGCAAAATACACATAAACTGATGATGGTGATAATAATGGTTTGTTTGTTTGGTTGGTTGGTTTTGGTTTTTCAAGACAGGGTTTCTCTGTATAGCCCTGGCTGTCCTGGAACTCACTCTGTAGACCAGGCT
>JADRCD010165874.1:0-16735 GCA_019843815.1 Montemys delectorum | reverse complement strand
GCAAAAGAAGACTTTGACCACGAAGTTCAGTTCATACACTCTGGCACTGAGACAGCTCATGCCACTTTTAGTCATGCATCTATTTTTAGGAACTGAAAAAGTTTTACATTCAATATACAATGACTTTTAAGAACTTCTTCCATTTAAAAATAATGGGCACACTCTCCTTTTTCCATTTCTTTTCCTCATCAGCCTATCTCCTAGGTTTCCTTTTATGTCATGAACTACAGCAATAAAGAGGAAGCAGCATCAGCAAGCAATTAATATCTAACTCAGCACAATAGTACATAACCATGTGAGCAGCAATTTCAGTCACAATATAGAGAAAAGTTAGACTACCTACCCAGGAAATTTTGATTTAATTTTTGGCGTCTAGCATCTCCCCACACCCTGAACAGGTTATCTAATTCTTTTAATGTCCAGGGCTCTTGGCAAATTCGTAACCTGAGTCAGTTCCTCATCCTTGGTTAGCTCATCTCTGCATTATTCCAATTAAGTCTTGGAACCAATGATCCAGAAAGACCTTCCTAAAATTATGATAATCATCTAGCTGTAGTTTGCAACAGTACAATGGACAAATTGTTGTCAGAACAGAGTTCCCACAGGAAGAAAACATTTGAACATCAGCTGATGTACTCAATCCAGGCTCTCATGTTGACTCAACCATATCAATCCTATTAACAATCAGAGGAACAGTCATCTGTTCCATTCCCATGATCCTCAGAGACAAACAGGAATAAACCATGACCCAAGTTTTTTTTTCTCTAATTTGGGGAAATATTTGTCACAGACAAAGTGAAAGTAAAAACTGCAAACAGCAAAGCTGAACAGTTCAAATACAAGGCAATAGTGAACCAGGAAATTCCCTTGTGAAAGGCCAGGAGATTCTTCAAGAATAGCCCCATAGATCCTTGCCACTTGGGACTCAACTGCTCAGGCCTTGCCCTAAGGAGAGCCATCGGCATTATACTCTCAGGCCTTTTCTGAAAAAGACTTGGCCACTACCACCACCTCCTCTATTCTGGCAGTAAGGCATGATTCACAGGTTGCTCTTCAAGTTCCTAGATTTTTCTTTTCCAAATTTCTAGACTTTCCTAAGTTTTAGTTTTCTTCATTGGTTCTATTTCCACTTTCAGGTCTTGAACTGTCTTATTCACATTCTTCCACTTTTTATTTGTTTCTTTCTAATGAGATATGGATATAGATTATGGATCTATAGATATAAATAATATAGAGATAGATAGAAACATATATTCATAAAGGTTATGTTAAGGTCCTTGTACTTTAGCTAAGTTGCATTTATCAATGTCTACTGTAGTAGAGTTGCTGGACTCTAGTGGCGACATATTGTTATTATGTTTATTAATTGTATGCTTATACTGACATCTAGTCATATGTAATTGGGGTAATTATAATTCTAGGTACTAATATCTGGCTTCATCTTTGTTCAATGGGTATTTTATTTCTTGGTTTCTGTTGTTCTCTCTGTTTTTTGGGAGAGTAGTATCAATTTGTTACCTGGTAGTTATTTCTTCTGTCATCTTGCTAGGTATAGCCACTGGAAATAACTAGGAATGGGGATGAACTAGATGGGGGTGCATGAGAGTACCATTGGAGGGGAAAACAGAGTGTTCCACCAGAATCTGTTTAGTCTCCTGAAAATGGGGGCAGAGAGTAAAGAGTGGACCAAAGAAGCAGGGGGATGGAGCATGTGATAGGAGTTTCTGGGAAGGAGGTAAACCAGGAAAGGGGATAACATTTGAAATGTAAATCAAGAAAATATCCAATAAAAAAAGAAAAAGAAAAGGGGCATTTTTATTTACCATTTCAGATCTATCTGTTATTTGTTTCCTTTTCATCTTTTATATTACTCTTGTTACTGTTTTCAGCAGAGATAGCAACAGTAATTTTGACAATGGACATTTTGGTTTAGAACTAAGTAGGTGGCTTAAAATGTGTATTGATTCCTTTTAACAGATTAAGAGAGTTCACTTGTACCTCAATTTATTTAGAAATTTATCACAAAGTAGAATTAGTGGGTTTCTCTTGTTTTGACCAGAATATGTTTACAGATACATATACACGTATGAGTAAAAGATGTTGGCATAATTGTGCTTCACAGTTAAATAGTAGAAATTCACATTTACTGTCTTGAATGTGGAAATATTTGCCTGCTATTTTGTATTAGAAAAGTGAAGTACCTAACTGGATATTTTTATTCTACAAAATGCCATACTTAGTACATAATATATGTAGTTTGGACAACTGGGAATGATATCACATGAGAAACTTTTCCTTGTTAATTATTTGACAAAGCTTGTAAATTCATTTTATACAAAACTATATTCTAAAATGCATGGGTGGCCAGATAAATGTAATAATAAAAAATGATATAGGTGATACACATATCCTTAATCCTTTTCTCAAATAATTGAATTTCTGGACAAAACCATATTTATATTTTAGCCTATAGCCCTGATTGAACAAAATAGTGTGATGTGTTTCATGTCTTATTGACTAATGATTTTTTAAAAATCAATTTATGTCTGTGGCTAAGTGAATTCACTATTTGCAATGCTCTTCCCTTACTCATCTCGAAGAGAGTTAATAACTTGTTTTATGGTTTCCCAATGTATAGTCAAATATTTTAATATTTACATCACATGAGGCATACTAAACCAGTCTGCATCAGCCATGACTTGCTCCAGACTGTAATTAAAGGCACTTGTGTTGCTCTACAAACCTCTTCATTTCTGTAGATCCTGTTGTGGGAGAAATCACTGATCCCATAAGAAGTCTCAAAGTTAGGGAGTCCAGCCAACATCCTCCTTCTGCTATTGTCTGAAATACACTTTGAGAAGTTGTAGGTACTTATTGGTGTGACCTCATCAAAGAAAGGTCTTGTCTGCCCTGCCTGAAAAATCAATATTTGGTTTTTCAGTAGTTGACATGAGGTCCACAGAATCCAGATTTTAGGTTGATGTCTTAAAATTTTATAGCAGACTTTGCAAAGCATGCACTATAAATGGCAATGTCATAGGAAATCTCTTTTTAATGCCTTTATAAGCTATTTGGCCCAGAAGGAATTCACAGAAGAGCACATTTTAAAATTAAACAAATATGAAATGGTTTAAGAATATGGAGGACTTGGCATAATTAGGAGTTCAGATGAAGGACTGGATTCTATATATTCATTTTTATTACAGGCGAATTTCATTTTATGGGGTTTTCTTGGTCTACACATCTCTGACTATAATGTCTTATTTAGTTTATTTCTCTCCATAAAATTATTAACTATATAATACTATACAGAGCTTTTACATTATGTTAAAATGTTAAAAAATATAGTCATTCTATATTCGTTATAAGATTTTCAGCCCAGTGTCTTTCATCAGAATAATTGCAGTAAAATATCAATGCATACTGCTATAATGCCTTCCTCTAACACTTTGCTCAATAAATCAGGAAGTCATTTAGCTACTTACCTATCTTACTTAGCCTTATGTATAGGGAAATTCACACAGCTTACATTATAAACTAAAGTTTACAAATTTTCAAATATGATCCATCATTTGCCACAGTGAACAGAATATTGAAGTTATTCGAAGGACAGGCTAGTTTTGAAAGTAATAGAGTGATCTGAACAATTGGATTAATTTGGCTTTATCTCTGTATTGTAAAATAGGAAGTACAATATATAACTTAAAAATATATTAAATTAAGTTAATCATTTAATGTTTTAAAAGTGATTAAATAATTTTAAGATTTTTAATATATGGTGGTCTGTATTACATTGTTGGCAATATTTTGTGGGTAAAGGGTTTTTTTTTTTTGCTGGTATTTCTGCATATGACTAAGTCTAGAGGCATATAGCCAGTTAATATGAGTGAAGTAACTCTACCAAGCAAATGAAGTTAAACTTGTTCATCTGTTTCTATGTCATTAGGATTAAGGTTTGGTTCTAACTCTGCTTGCAGGAATGCTCCCATTTCTGTCCCTCAGACTCTCTGCTTCTCTTCAACAATACTTCTAAGTGTTAAGACAGAAAATTCCAGACTATGATAAAGAACAAACATAAGGAAATAGGAGAAAGCATGGTTTAAAAATATAATGGTATCTCAGAAAATCCCTTAGCAGGATATGGAGCATTTTTGTGATTGTGTCTTTGTGATTGTGAATGATTAACTACTTCCCTAATCATCATTATCCAGTTATACAGCTTGCTGTCCAATATTGGTGACACCATGGGACCATTGGCAATGCTCCTGTTTCTGTCTAGCAGTCCTTCCGATCTGCACTTTGCCCAGTTTTCATTGTTGATCCTACGGCTCTTCTCAGCCCTTTTTAAAAAGACATGTTAACTCCTGTGTTACCTACTGTTCTCATCACCTTCATTTGCACCATTCCAAGACACATCACTTCTCCTTGCCTGCACCTCAGCAAGTGATAGGACTAAAGAAAGATACTAGCTGAAAAGACTTACACCATAATAAGCTGAAAGCCCCACTCCTCTCTCACCCTCCACATACTGGTAGACTGGCATTATTATTTTCTTCTCCTGTAATGATTAAGTTAATTTTATTTGTTTCACCTCAGATCTATAACACTGTTACTGCCACCCTGATTCTAGACATGAGATATTATCGTTCTTTTGCTAAAATATAGGCAAGTCTTTCAAGAGTTAATGATTTAAATTTCTGAACCCAAACTACATCCAAGCCAGCTTATGCTCTAGTGATTCTTCTTTTATCTTTATCATCTACTTATTTCTTTCTGGTTTCAGAAATTATGTACTATTATAAACCTTTAATCTCTACTTTTTTCTGTGGTGGGTCTTCTCATTAATATTTACATATGTGCCCAAAAGACTTCTATCTTAAGATCAGAAACGCAATCCCCTTAGTATCACTTCCTTTGCCCTATCACACAGCTGGGAGTGTTGACTGCATTTTTCATTTTCTTAATCCATTCCATTTCTGTTTAAAAAACCAATGAATTCACAAAAATATCAGTTGCTAGGATGAAGTATGAGTTCTATTGTGTGAAATCCATTGAGTAATTTGCCAGGCTCCCTCTTAATAGCATTTCTAAAGGCAATCAATAGTACTGAAAATCTATGAACATATATTTGTTTCCATTTTCATGGCACTGTTTATTCCAGTTAATATTTTTTCTTTGTAAGTATTCTGTTTTATTATTTTCCTCCTGAATTACTGCTTTCTGACAAACTTCTGTGTTTATATAACTTGAAAATCCCAAAAGTGATAATTCCCTTCCAAATGGACCCTATTGGTTTACTATTGGTCTTAGATGAATTATTGACATCTCTTTTGCATTCAGCACAAAAGAGCAGTGCCCTCAATTATACCTTTTCTGTCCCTGCACTTTTCATTCACAGGCATTTTCCTGTCTCATGTGAGGCACTTATCCTAGAGTTTTCAGTAAACCATCTGTCTAGAAGCTCTGCTCTTCACAATATTTAGTTAACTTTTTTTGTTTTGTTTTTCTAGACAGGGCTTCTCTGTATAGCCTTGGCTGTCCTGGAACTCACTCTGTAGACCAGGCTGGCCTCAAACTCAGAAAACTGTTTGTCTCTGCCTCCCAAGTGCTGGGATTAAAGGTGTGAGCCACGACTGCCTGGCCAGTTAACTCTTATTTATGCTTCAGCTCCCCATTCAGCTGCTCTTTCTATACTGTCATCCTCACCACCCAAAACATTCCTTCTCGTAGAACCTATTAGGTTTATTTTTTCCCTAAGCAAATTCTCTTTAAAACCTTGTAATATTCCCTAGAAAAATTAATAATATGATGAGAGTTAATGTTTTACAGTTCCTTGGATAATGCCTTGTTTTCTTGTGGATTAGAAGTGCCACAAAGTCAGGAGCTGTGGGATTTGTTTACTGTTTGATTTTCTCAGCAAATATCTAGGAAATTTTTAGGTACTAATTAGCTATTGGAATGTTTTTAATTCTACTTATCCTTCATTTAGAGTGGATACAAAGAAAAATCGTCCCAGTTTCCCATTTTTGTACTTAAAGAAAGAGCATGGAAAGAGATTCTATGCTCATTTGTGTTTATTCAATAGCTATGGAAATTTTATTCCAAATTTTTACTCAGAAACACACAGAATGGAAATAAAAAAGTTTCTTCTTGAATATTGAATAGCAAAGACTTTCCATTTTTGTGAAGTCTTCTAAAAACTATTGTATTCTATGTTTTTGTATCCACTGTGATTACAAAACCCAATAACGACTAATCAGAGGGAAAATCTCTATGAATTCACAGTTTTAGAGGACTTTGTTTCAGAAATGCCTGGAGAGGCACCCAGGCTGACAGTTGTGGAAGAGTATTATAGGCATTCCTCATATTCCAGTTAGCTAGGAAGAGGCAAGCCCAGCACGAAGCCGGAAGCCAACTGAATCATAGACTCGGCCATCTCTAGTAAGCTACGTCCACCAGCAAGCACCTACCTCCTAATGGTTCTGCCCTATCTTCTAATGGTTCCAGCCCTTCGGAAACAAACAGCAGCTACAAACAATCTTTCAGGAACATAAGCCCGTGGTGAACATCACAGTTCCAAACCGTAACAGGTGTCAGAGAAGTGGCTGTAATCACATCACGTCAAGACTTGCTACACTCAATTTGGTACTTCCATTTTCACAGTCTTGTCATTCACATGAGATTTCATCTTCTTGGTGCAAAGTTATTTCAGATATTTCAACATCTGCATGATTACTTCTAGGACATTTCAACAGAAAATCCTTTTAAGAAATGTATCCAAGTGGAAAACGTACCTTCAGCTTTTAAGTTTAAAAAAAAAAGTTCAATATTAAATAACATTAGCGTGATATATCTGATCTTTACCTTTTAAGTGTTAGCAACAGTTTTATTACACTAAATTCATTTTCCTAAGATCACTGTGTTTATCTGTCAAACTCATCAGAGATGCTGAAAAGAGTGGCCCTGTGTCCAACCAACCACAGTAAGAAGTAGTGTTAGTAAGGAGCATACTCATTTAGAGGCAGTCCTTTTGTCCTTCAGGCATTGTTGTATGCTCCCAGGAATGCCTTGTGTTTATTTAAGCACAGTAGTTACTGAGTGCAGAAGTCTTACGACAACAAGATCTACCTCATAATGTCAGCAATTGCCCTGCTCTCCTCACAATCTCAGAATTGGGATGTTCTCTGCCACTCACCTAACAGAAATGTAGTGAAAAACCACTGGATATAACGGGGCTTTCTCGATATCATGGAAGAACGAGGTGAGCTAAGCTGAAATTGATTACAACCCATTCATTTTGGTCATCCTTTCTGAGTGATTACAGGGCACCTTAAGAGAAAGCCGAGACAGATATAATAGACGCATGTACTTTTCTTAGAAAGAGTTCTTTTCATTTCTGACTAAGTTATCATGACCAAGTCTAGAATGGGAGAAAAATTCACACAAATTGATGGTGAGAGTGGAAAGATCATTTTTGCCAAATGTAATCAAGCTATTTATTAATAAAGTGGGTTTGGCTAGGTTATCTCAAATATGGTTCCTACATCCACACTATAATTTCACCTCTGTCACTCATCCCTAGGCTTTCAGCGTCTGTTGTCCTTCCTCATGGTCCCTCCTTTACCTGCCTTCACATCTGTCTTCCATTTAATTCTTCCTTTTCAGTTTCCTCTTTATTCCTTTGTAACATTGTATGCTATTTTCCCTTCTCTCTTTCTCACTGGTGCCTTACCAACTACCTAACCTATGTGAATATGCTAAACAAAACACAGGTGTATAAGGTGTAAAAGCGAAGATCCACATATAAGAGAAAACATTCAGAGTTTCTCTTTCTGGGTCTCAGTAGTCTCACTCAGCATGACTGTCTCTAGATACACCCATTTACCTGCAGGTTTCATAATTTCACATTTCTTAAATTCTTAATTTTATTCTATTGTGTAAATGTACTGCATTTTCATTATAAACTAAATCACTGATGGGCCTGTAGCACTCACCTCCTAATAGCATACAGATGAATATTTCCAGACTCGGCCTACTTACTACTATTTCTATCTGGCTACTATAAATAGAACCGCAGTGAACACAGTTGAGCAAATACCCCTAAAAAATGCTTGAAAATCCTTGAGGTATATACTCATGAGTTGTGGAGCTAGATTTTGAGGTAGATTGATTCTCTCCATCCTGAGGTACCTCCACACTGATTCCCATAGTTGACTGTACCAGTTGACACTCCTTAGTAGCAATAAATAAGTGTTCCCCTGCTGTATTTGCCAATTAATCCTGACAGTGGTGTGTTCCTTGCTACCTACCCCAATGTTCTGGGTTTGCAAATGAAACACACACACACACACACACACACACACACACACACACACACACAGCCTTATATTTTAATATGCCTTAAACAGCTCAATAGCTGGACCACACTCAAACCTCAATACGGCTACCATCTTCCCGCTGATATTACTGAGTTATAACTTATTAAAATCTATATTCCATCTTTGGTGCCTAGACCCAACTGGGGGGTGGGCTGGGGCTGCTCTTCCCTGCCTCTTACACCATTGGTGTGATTGCTCTTCTGTACCTTCTGTTCTTACTCTTTTCCCAGCATGGCGGTTCTATCTCCTTCTCCTCTCTTGGTTAACTTGTCTGGGAAGTCTAAAGACCCACCTTTGTTACCCTGCCCACCTATTGACTGACAGCAGCTTTATTTACCAGTCAAAACCAAGTGGGAGCAGGGACCCTCAGCATCTTATGTGTGGATTACTGTGTAATTTTGGGTACCCAATTAACATAAGTAGCATTAGACCAAATCTACAACATTCCTCTTTTCTTGCATCGTTACCAGGATGAGCTAACATTTTCTTATTGATTATGGCCATTCTGTCTGAAGTAAGATAAGTTTTCAAAGTAGTTTGAATTTGCATTTCCCCAATGGATACAGATATTGAACATTTTAAAGTGTTCCTCAGTCATTTGTGCTTCATCTTTTGATAACTCTCTGTTTAGTATTTTTTTTTAATGCATCTTACCTGCTGTCATCATTCCTTTCCTAATTATTCCTAGTAAAATTTTTGGTATGTGTTGTATTTCATAAGTATACAAACTCTACAATAATTTCAGATTCAGTACTTCCTATTTTAATTTATTGGAGAGCAACTGGGGCATTAGATATTAGCTCCTACAGTATAGCACAGTAATTTTTTCATACCCTAAGGAAGTTAAAGGAGTTGATATAGTCTACTATCACTACTTCACAAATTGTAGAAAAAAGAAATGCAATTTAGTCATGCAAAGGGTTGCTTCAGTACCAAAAACAAATATATTTTCTCTTATATTCCACTTCTTTAAAGCTGAATTTCCATCCTTGTCAGGAAGTCCTTTCTGTACTTCACTAGTTCATTGTTTCCTTTTGATTGTTATCCATGTTGTATTCATTTCGCCTTATTTTCTTAGCTTTTGGTGCATATATTTTACTTGCACATAATAAGATAAACTCTAAACAATGAGGTTATGTAATCATTCCATGTGTGGAACCTATAATAATTTTAATACTTACTTTTAGAAAAATACAGGGCTATATAAAGAAATAAAACATACTTCTAATTGTATTTGATTTAGGATTCAAAAAACTAAGGACCTGTTTTAATATTGAGATTTGAGGTACAGCATTGTTAGCTTCTATAGGAATTATATTCTTCACAAAGGGGAAAAGGGATAAGGAAAAGTGTTGATGATAGTAATTGGTGTAGTAATTATAGTTCCCAATATTCACAGGCAAAACCAACTCTATTTTATATATGGTAAGGAATTAAGTTAAGGAACTACACTAAAGCTCCCACGTGAAGCTCAGAGTGCTTTCCAATGATAGGCTTCACTCTATGTTTATGTCACACCTTTACTATAGTCACTATAAATTTAAGTTAATGTATAAGTTTATAATTTTGGTTATTAAATAAGTCAACTCATAACAAATTATGCATAAAGTTTAAGTTGCTTCCTAAAGAAGTGCATGCCGACAGCAACCTGATAAAGCTGTCTCCTGAAAGACTCTGACAGAGCCTGATATACACAGAGGTGGATGCTCACAGCCAACTATTGAACTGATCACTGGGTACCCAATGGAGGAGTCAGAGAAAGGACTGAGAGAGCAGAAGGAGTTTGCAACTCCATAGGAAGAATAACAATATCAACAACAACTCTCAGGGTCTAAACCACCAACCAAGGAGTACCCACGGAGGGACCCATGGATTCAGCAGTATATGTAGCAGAGGATGGCTTTGTTGGGCATCAATGTGAGAAGAGGCTCTTGGTTCCTATAAAGGCTCAATGCCCCAGTGTATGGGGAATGCAAGGGTGGAGAGGCAGGAGTAGGTGGGTGGGTGAGTGAACACCCTCGTAGAAGCAGAGGAGAGAGGATGGAATGGGGGATTTCTGGGAGGAAAATGGGGAAGGGGCTAACATTTGAAATGTAAATAAATAAAATATCCAATTTTAAAAAGGAATAAAATACACATTTTCTGTGTCATGTGGGATAACAGTAGTAGTTGAAATTTTAAAGAAAGATAGGCAAGAGGAACAGCTCAATAGGACTGTTAGAGACAATTCTAAGGCTCAACCACTGTTTCTCTTAGAACTTCTATCCTTATAAAACACAGATCAACAGGATTTGGACTACCTTGAAAGAGTGTGGCGATAACTTCCTTGACTGTGGTGTTAGTCATTGATCTCCTACTCTGCAACTTAACATCCTCAATAACCTCAGAAGAGGAAACCTCAAGTAAACAATTACATTGATCCTTGTTACAATTGAATAGTTAGAGAGAATGACCACATTCTGCACAGTAAATCCTTAGCTCATTGGGCTTGGGTTGATTCAGAAAGCTAGCTGGAATATGTTCCTGTCTCTGAGAGTCTGCAAAATCTTGAGTTCCTACCCTGACTTCCTTCAGCAATTGACTGTTACCTGAAAGTGTAAATTAAATAAACCCTTATTTACATAAGTTGCTTCCAGTCAATGATATTTACCATAGCAATAAAAAAAACTAGGAAAGTCTATCTTTGCTGTGTGAAATTGAGGCGATGCACAATTTTCATGTGAGACTTATGCTTCAAAACACAAAGTTATCATTAGGCTAGACTTGGAGTTCAATCTCTTATTTTCCCGTCATCAAGTATTTTATCAATTTTTTTTTTTTTTTTTTAAGAAATGGTTGGATGTAAATGTATGGAGTGGAAAACATTGATTTTTTTTTTCTACAAAATATGTACCTTATATTATGAGGTGGCCATTTACATCTCAGGTAGACTTTATCTTGAAAGGGATATAGTATCAGTATTATAGTAGATAGAGAATGTTATAGAGAGTGCAAAAAACGATGAAATGTGTCTAGATGTGTGTTGTGAACTTTAGCCCATATACAGACTGATATTAGGCAACAAATTTTAGTAAATCTATGTGATTTTTTTCTATGTGACAGCTCCTTTCAAAATCTTGCATTGACTATGGCTTGTATGCCTGTACTTGGATGCATTGATTGACTCTTTTATTCAGTGCCTCTTGGTGCAGTATTGAAGTGATTAGATTGGTACATTTTCTTTTGGGGTAAATACTTAAATCTTTCAAGACTTATAGATGCTTTTCTAATGTTTTGATGTTTGTTTAACCAAAAGGGTGGTTCAAGGATATATATATATATACATATATGTATATATATATATATATATGTGTGTGTGTGTGTGTGTGTGTGTGTGTGTGTGTGTGTGTGTATCCATGGGACACATAGTCTGTGGCTGAAGGAACAGCTTAGTAGGACTATTAGAAACAATTCTAAGGTTCAACCACTTTTTCTCTCAGTAGCACTTCTAACCTTGGGAAACACAGGTTTAGAGAAGTAGATAGATCTGGAGAATATCATCCTGAGTGAGGTAACCTAATCACAAAAGAACATATATGGTATACACTCACTGATAAGGGGATATTAGCCCAGAAGCTCAGAATACCCTTGATACAATCCACAAAACACAAGAAACTGAAGAAAGAAGACCAAAGAGTGAATACTTCAATCCTTCTTAGAAGGGGAAACAAAATACCCATGGAAGATGTTGCAGAGACAAATTATGGAACAGAGACTGAAGGAAGGACAATCCAGAGACGGCCCCACGTGGGAATCCTTCCCATATTCAATCACCTAACCCAGACACTATTGTGGATGCTAGCAAGTGCTGGCTGACAGAAGCCTGATATAGCTGTCTCCTGAGCAGCTCTTCCAGTGCTTGACTAATACATAAATAGAGGCACATAGCTATCCATTGGACTGAGCACAAGGTCCCCAACAAAGAAGCTAGAGAAAGAACCCAAGGAGTTGAAGGTTGTTTACAGTCCCTTAGGATGAACAACAATATGAAGTAACTAGTACCCTCAGACTTCCCAGGGACGAAACCTCCAACCAAAGAGTATAGATGGTGGGACTCATGGCTCCAGCAGCATATGTATAGCAGAGGATGGCCTAATCAGTCATCAATGGGAGGAGAGGCACTTGGTCCTGTGAAGGTTCTATGCCCCAGTGTAGGGGAATGCCAGGGCCAGGAAGCAGGTGAGCTGGGGAGGGGGGAGGGAACAGGGTTTTGTTTTGTTTTTTTTCCTGAGGGGAAACCAGGAAAGGAGATATCATTCAAAATGTAAACAAAGAAATAGCTAATAAAAAAATAAAAAATAATAAATAAAATAGTTTGGGCCATCTTGAAAGACTGCAGCAATGACTCCCTTGCCTGTCATTGGTGTTAGTCATTGATCTCCTACTCTGCAAACTATACAGCCCTTCATCTTACCTTGCTTTCTTTAAAATTTCAGTTACTACAGCTGTTATTCCACAAGTCATAAAAAATGTCTCTTTTATTCTTTAGGAAACAACTTTAAACTTTATGTATAATGTATTGCAAGTTGACTTATTTAATAACCAAAATTGTAAAATCATATATACAGCTTGTTTATGGTAACTATATTAAGAACATTATGAATTTCCATATTTTATGCTATTATAAAACTCTAAAATTTATCTGTTGGAGGTTGAACCACTTCTTCCTCTTGTCTTATGGCTACCCTTTCCCATTAACCTTTTTTAGCCTACTCCTATACCCAAGGGTTTCCTAATCTTAGAGTTTTTGTGCTTTCTGATAAAAATATTTTAACTACTGACATAAATTAATTTTGCACAGTAACGGTATTCAATCTGACATTTCCACACATGGATGGAAAGTATGCTTTGATACTGATTCTCTATTTAAAAGATTATTGAACACATAGCAATTGCTCTTGTATTTAGAGGCCATATGATTGAAAATAAAGTATTGCAAGAAAAAGCTTTGTAAAATAGGATTTGGTTATTTTGCCTAAAAGAGATTAATAGTTAACCTAGCATATTAGTGTGCAATAATTTTCTGTTTTTCACTAAATTATAAAACTAGCCTTATGGGATGTATTCTTAGTAGCCTCCAATCTTGAATGCAAGTGAAGGAATTAGACTTAAGGCAGATTCATAGGACTATAGATGAATGCATATTAGAAGTGATGAGGCTTTGATAACAGAATAGACAATCCAATCCATTTAAACTCAATGGCTTAAAACAAGTCTGTTCCCATCTCATTTCACAGCCTACAGTTTAAAATAGGCTACACCCCTATTACATTACTGTGGATAAACAGACTTGAGGGACACATTGGGATAAGATGGAGAGGATGGTAGACAAATAAAGAGTCCTCCCTTGTTGATAGCAAAGGAATGATTTTCATAGTCCTTTGACCAGTATTCAGAATATTCTCATGGTTCTATCCTAATTAAACAGAGCTAGGCAAATATGAAAGCCAAGAAGCACATATTCCTATTATGTAATCAAACAACTTGAATTCAAATTGTTAAAATCCCACACTTACGCAATGTGCTTTTGTAGCCCGCGCAGGTTTCTGGCCGGCAGGAAAACACGGACAGACACAGGATCCTTCTGCAGCAATTGTTTATTACATCTTCCAGTGGGCGATCCCCCAAAAAGCACTGCTTATATATGCCCTGGAGCGGCATGCTCATCTCTGATTGGCTGTTTGCTCAGGAGCATAATACTCCCCGGGATGGCTCGTGACTTGGCTCTCTCTGGCCCTAGGCACATGCGCAATTTAAACTTGGGAGAGCAGCGGATGTCAGCGCCATCTGCTGGCTATCACCACTCACTGCAGCTCTCTACACCTCTCCCTTTTTGTTTTATATGATAGGCTCTGGCCAATGCCCCATGTCTTAGGCTAGCCGATGTGCGTCCATTACCAGCACCAAGAGATCAGTGGGATCCTTTGGATCACTACTCATTGGTGTGCTCCTGGTTTATGGCATCAGCCTACTCCCGTCGTAGGGGTCAAAGGCAGCGGGCCTCGAGGACATATGGCAGTTTGACTCACTCTCCCGTGTCCAATGGGATAAGACCCCACGGGGTGCAAGAGCTAAGTCTCGCTGACCATAGCTTTAAGTATTTATTTTGTTTTTGGCATGCTGAGCCAAATATCGGGAGAGGCTCCTTGCTCTAGTGCAGCAAATGCTTGGGCAGATACCACCTTGTCATGATTTTTGTTAGGCTTTGAGCTTGCAAACCATTTAGAGAAGGAACACTAAGCCAGCACACAAGGCAACACTAAACAGGCTAATTCCCACCCATTCCTTAAGGAAAGAAAAGGCCGAAGAAATCTAGGAGCCAGGGACAGATCTAATATCCTGGAGAGCCATGATGAGGACAGGAATCTGCCGTGATGTTCTCTGGGGAGCCATCTTCTGTGGTTAGGATTTTTTGTGTCAATCGCTCTGGTAGCCAGAATGGGTTGCTTTCTTCCTGTGGGAAAACACAAACAGCTCCCCTGGATCTTATCACGATAGGATCCGGACCCTTCCATTGGTTAGTCAAGACATCCTTCCACTTGACCATTTCCTTTGGCCTATCAGGCTCTAAGCAATGGCGGTCAGCAGCCGAATGGCCCTGACTATCCAGATTTAAAAAATTAAGAGTAAAGAGTGCTATAGAAACGGATACTCGTGGCACTAAGGGTAGAGCTTCCTCGACTCCCCCTTTTTGTTTTATTAGATAAGATTTCAGCATGTGGTGAGCCCGTTCTATGATGCCTTGTCCTTGAGGGTTGTATGGAAGGCCCGTCAGGTGAGTCACCTCCATTTGGCAACAAAACTGTTTAAACTTTTGAGAAATATAAGGTGCCCCATTGTCGGTTTTGAGAATTTTAGGCTTTCCCCAGGCACTCCAGGCCTCAAGGTAATGTTGGATAACATGCGCTGCCTTTTCTCCCGATAAGGGGGAGGCAAACATATTTCCAGAACAGGTGTCAATAGAAACATGTAAATACTGAAGTCTCCCAAAGGATGAAATATGAGTAACATCCATTTGCAAAATCTGCAATGGCCTAACTCTTCGTGGATTAATCCCTACATGAGGCACGGGTAAAAATTGACAGCAATTCCGACATTGAGTAACTATATCTCTAGCTTCCTTTCTAGTTATATCAAATCGACGACGTAACGTCTCTGCTGTCACATGAAATTTTTTATGAAAAATTTTGGCCAAATCCAATTTTGAGGATAGGGCGATAACAACCAACTTAGTGGCTCTATCTGCCAAGTCATTTCCATGAGACATCGGACCTGGCAAACCTGAATAAGCCTTAATATGTGTAATAAAAACAGGATATCTTCTATTGGCCAGGGTAGATTGAATCTTTTGAAAAACTACTACAAGCCTGCGAGAGGGCATAATCAATCCAGCAACTTCCAAAACTTTAACTGCATTTACCACATAAAGAGAATCAGATACAATATTTAAGGGGCCTGGAAAGGTTTCTAAGACTTCCAGTACCACCAAGCATTCCACAATTTGAGGTGAAGCTTCATTATACTGTTTAGATGTAACTCTATCATCAACCACATAAGTGCCTACTCCTGTTTTTGACCCATCTGTATATACCACTACCCCATCTGGGAGTGGTTCTTGAGATAAAATACGTGGGAAAACGACAGCCTGACTCAAGGCAAATTGTAAAATAGGATGTTTAGGATAATGATTATCTATTTGGCCATTAAAGGAGGTGACTAACACCGCCCAAACATCGGAGGTAGCAGTTAATATTTGAACCTGATGTGCAGTATAAGGTACTATCAGAACCTTAGGCTCCCTTCCAAAATGGGTAATAGCTGCTTTTAATCCACGAAGGGCGAGCTGGGCAACTGCATCTGGATACCATTCAATAATCTTTGCAGGGGATGCATTAGGATGGATCCATAATAAGGGCCCGTCCTGCCATAACACAGCAGTGGGTAAATATCTAGTCTTAAAGACACACAAATTAAAAGTTTGTCAATGCGTTTTAGCTGGGCCTCCTGCAAGGCATCCTCTACCATTCGCAGGGCAGGGCTTGCAGCCGGTGTTAGTGCCCTTGGCGAGGAAATGTGAGAATCTCCTTCCAAAATGTCAAACAAAGGTTTCAATTCAGCAGAGGGGATTTTCAAAAATGGTCTCAACCAATTTTTATCACCTAATAATTTTTGAAAATCATTTAAAATATGTAAATGATCTTTGCGAATTTCTAATTTTTGAGGAACTATTTTCTCAGGGTAAATAACTGTCCCTAAAAAGGAGCCAATCTCTGAAATTTGAACCTTCTCTGTGGCAATATGCAGACCCCACTGTCCTA
>JADRCD010165871.1:0-24912 GCA_019843815.1 Montemys delectorum | reverse complement strand
CTGCACAAAAGTCTCTCAACAAAGAGGTGGGCAGGTGAGATGGCTTCGTGGATAAAGATTCTTGCTGCCAGGCCTGATGATTTGCATTTGATCTTTGGAGTCCACAAAGCACAAGGAGAGCACTGACCTTAGCAAGTCGTCCCCTGACGTCCACACATGGGTTATGGCATATGCTCCCCCTCCCAGTAATTAAGCATAATAAAAAATTTCTCTCATAAGGGAGTAGACAGTACCTAAAGCATTTGGGTGAGATTTGGTGACAGGGTTACCTTATTTTTTTTCCAGTATACTTCCTAAATATTGTCTTTTACATGGACCACTCTTTTTGGTCCCAGTGCTCATGAGGTTAGGTCTAGCTCAGGCCTCACCTTCCGTGACACATATTTTCCCATACCTAGGTGTGGGTAGCTGTGCTTTGCCTTTCTTTTCTATTACTCACGATATGTTAGTGCATTTATGCAGATTGTTGGTTCAGTGGACGTCCTGGTGCCGCCTAGCACTCTTCTGAGTGCTTTGTGGACCTGGCGTTGGAGACATTAAACTTTCCCTTGGCTTTCCCTTTGTACTTCAGACAGCGGCCAACAGCATCAAGGGAGCCGGCAAAGCCGCTGGTAGAGAATCGAGCACACACCTAAGCATGAGACTGTCGCCTCCTTTGAATGCTGGGGTTTAAGAAGAGAAACTGCTCAGAGATGAGAACTCTTGTCCTCCCCTGGGCCCTGGCCCTGGGGGGGGGCAAGAACGGGATGCATTGCGAGTGGATTCAGTGATAAAACCAAAGCCATCTAGGAGAAAGAAAGCTTGGGTCACCTAGAGATGAGAAAGATTCTCAGAACAGCTATAACTGGATCCAAGGCTAGAAGGGTTACGAGGTACCCATAGGAGGAGAATCTCGAGGAAGAATCCATGGTGAAGCTAAAGCACTGCCAGGCTGGGTTAGGCTGGGTCAGCCTGGGGTGGCAGGCGATGGCACTGAAGCAGCTGAGAAGGGATGAAGTGGAGAAACTGCAGAGGCAGTCATGGAGGCTGGGCACTCTTGCTAGTCAGTGAGATTATTGTGGAAAGAATTTTATAACCTATAATATAGCCTTTGTTTATCACTAAACAAAGACAATCCTGTGTCTAAGAATTGCTTCTTGGCCAAACTCTGCTCTTCAAGGTGCATCAAGATGCACTACATAAATAAACACTGTTCAGAGACGACAGACTTTTATCTCCTAAAAGGTTTTAGTTTTGGTTTAAGAGAAGACTGCCTTTGACCCCTGTTCAAGGCCTATAAATTCCTTTGCATACTATCAGTAATCACATTGGTTGCATACCTTAGCAAAATTAAGGCAAGAAGTTTATGTTTCGAAGTAAGAGGGGATAGAGAATTGACACTTGTTTGGCTCCTTGGCAGACAGACTGGTTAAAAATTGTAGATAGCAGCAGGAGAAAAAAAAAATAATAAAACAGGCCAGAATTCAGAAAGCTCACTCATATGAGGCTGTTAGCTCAGAGACAAGCAGTCTTAAATATCGCAATAAGCCTGAGACAGGCTGTACGATATCCTGATAAAACTTACAGGCTCCTTACAAAGAGGATCCCACAATACTGGGAGAAAGCTTACATCTTGTTCCATTTGTTTTGTCGAAGAACAAGGGGAAGCAGATACTATTCTAGAATCATTTCCATTTGAAATGCTTTTGAAAATTCAAAAACAAAGCCTGTACTCCAGGATAAGCCTCGTGTATCTGGAAGGTTCTCCCGCCTCTTGGAGTAGTGGCAAATAAATGAGAGTGTGATTGTTTAGCTCTCTGATCTTCAAAAGCCTCGGCACAAGTGCTAGATGATTTCCTGTGACCTCCCAATCAGAGTGAGGCATGATTATTTCTGGTTTTTTTTTTTTTCCCCTCCTCCCTAAGAGCCAGGTAGGAAATGACGAGCAAACAATGACATTATTACAGTGGCATTTTAATGGGTGTTCAGGGAACCAAGAAGTCAGCAGAGGCACGGCATGAAATATTCATGGGCATTTTCCTTTCTTTCTTTTTCTCTTTTTGTGATGTGTTTCACTCCAGATATCAGAAAGGAGGAAGTGTCCGGGCTGAAGTTCTGACTCTGGAAGCACGCGGGAAGGGGTGTCTTTGACTTTTGGGGGGAGCGGTGGGTAATGCTCAGATAACCTCTCTCACCTTGATCAGGTTGAATTCTTGTTCTTAGCGTCTCTCAGAGGGTTTTTCTCCCTTCAGGAAGCTGAGATTCCACCTGTTCCTTCTAGGGGGTCTGGGACCAGAGTAGTGTTTCCCAGCCTCTCTGTCTCCTCTTGGGAGTTAGGACAGCCTTTTGGAGGCGTGGATTGCTCTTCTGAAAGCTTCTGGTAGTAGATGGGCTCAAAAAGATTGTCATAGTCAAATCGAGGGAGTGGGGATTAAGTAGGTTGGCCTGCAGCATCTCTTAGGTGTTGTCTGAACGTTTTGTTTGTTTTTATTTGTTTGTTTTACTTCTGTAGAGTCAGGAGATTCTCGGGAGGAGCTGATGGGGCTGGACCCAATCTGTCCATCAAGTTGTAATTCCCCTTTCTCCTTCCTGCCTTTGTCTATTCATGATCGTAACAGATAATGTTGGCCAATATGTGGGCCCGGATTCCTAATCCCGTGTGCGCTTCTCTATGGAGACCCATTTTACAATACCGTAAACAGCAAAGACTACATTTTCATTGAAACTTACCTCTACAGTAAGAGTCCACTCCAGTGAGTCAACTCTCCTCCTTGTGCTCAATACACCTGGCTGGGCGCTCTTCCCACTTGCAGTCGCATTTTCTCCCAGGCAGATGGTCTTTCTATAGGGATCCCGTCCATTGCTTCAGTCTGCCCCTGGCAGCGTCCCCTATGGGAAGCACTCACTGTCCACTCCAGTCTGATGGCATTTCTTCTCTCTGCCCCTTTCCATGGCACTTGTTGCTCGGCTATTTGTTTTGTGCTTGTGTCCAAGGTTTTGTATTGTGTGGATTGCTGGCAGTGCTCAGTGACTGGCTCTCCAGCTTGAAGGAGTAGGGAGAAGCCCGCTTCCTAGCCTTTGCCCATTTCTGAAGTGTAAACACTCTTACTGTGGTTGCTTTCTCATTAACAGTATGATGTCATTGAGTGCAGATTTGGCAATCGATACTCACAATTGGTTTTCTCCAGCTGGTACCTAGTGTCTGCCGCACTATGCTGTATTGTCATGGAATTCTTGACTATCTGACTTAAGTCCCCAGCTAAAATCTAAGCCACAGTGAGCTCAATGCTGGCTTCATATTAGAGACACAGTGGGTGGGAGGAACCCTTGATGGAAAGCAGTGCCTATTATCTTCCTTCAGAGATTTTGACTCCCTGGATTGTGTGAAGTATTTTTATGGCACTTCCTTGGTGAATGTAATGTCCAGGCTGGAGAGGAGAACCAGTGAAGTGGAGAGCCGGTGTCTTAAAAGCAGAGACGATACTCAATACCACCGATTTTTGGAGTGTGGTCCCTGGATCAAGAATATTAGCATTCCCCTGGGGCTGAGTCTAAATCTAATTTTGGCCAGAATCAAAATCTAGAGGGTGAGAAACCCAAAAGAGCAGGTTAGACCAGCAGCCTGTTGTTTAATAAGCCCTGCAGGTGAGTCTTATGCACACTGAATTCAAGAACAACTCTTATATCTCCTGAATACTTATTAGAACTAAAAACAGTTATAGGCACACAGCTGCACCCAATCAACACTTGTTGATTAAAGTCTCTCTACATTTTCATGAAGCAAGCTATTTTTTCCTCTTTGTGAGAGGATTTAGTACAGAGTACCTTAAAATAGAGATTTCTTTTTTGCAGATTGAATCATGTGGTTTACAAATATTCAGAGATTTTTATGCTCATTCAGCTGTGTAGAAACATACCTTCTACTTTAAACAAGTTATAATGGAACTCATTCATTCATTCATTGAACGCACACAGATCGATGCGGATAGTGTTACTAGTCTGTCTGCCTTTCTCACGGCATTGGATCTGGACAGAACAGGAAAGGGGTTTTCTTTCGATGGCTTGTCTGAATACTCTTTCCGCAGTTAATTTCTGAAGAGCTCACATTTTTCATAGTTGTTAGAGTTTGCTGCTCTAACCTGACAGGACAGCTATCAAAATTTTACAAGTTTTTTTTACAAAAGTTTACAAAAAATTGCAAATTTACATAATAATCAGAAGGAAAGACTTGAAAAACAATAAATGTGTAAAAAGCACAAATAAAAACCTCAATATCCTTTACCACTTTTAAAAAAGCAGCATCTCCTCAAAGTTTATTTTTATTGTATGTGTAAGTAGTTTGCCTGAATATATGTATGTGCAACACATGCATTCCTGGTGCCTGCATTTGATCTCCTGGAAACTGAGTTGCAAACAACTGTGAAGCAGTGTGTGGATACTGGCAACCAAACTGGGGTCCTCCTCAAGAGCAGCAAGTGATCCTAGCTGCTTAGTCATCTCTCCTGCACCCCATTTCTGTTTTAAATTTCGTATATGAAACTGTGTTTACATAATTTCCCCTTCCTCCTCTCCCTTGAATTCTTCCTGTGTTTCTCCTCCAACTCATGGCATCTTATACAATTGTTACATGCATGTGCACATACATGTACGCATACATACAGACACATAAGTCCAGCCTGCTGAGTTCTCTCAGGGCTGCTCATATACACATGTGTTTAGGTCATCTACCAGGAGCTTATCTTTGGAGTGAGATGACTCTCCCTTTACCTGTAGTAGGGCAGCATATCTATGAATCACCTGCTTAAAGGAACTCTGATTAAAAGGCTAGAGGTGGGGTCTGAGAGTCTGCCTTTCTCCCAAGCTTCCAGGCGATGTCAATGCTTTTGGGCTGCTGACTGCTGAGTAGCAACGTTCTCACAATCTAGGTGATGGGATAATGTAGGAAAAAGAAACAGAATGAGATCTGCAAGGGAATTGTTGGCGAAGGTAATCAGCAATGGGAAAACGTGGAACCATTCCAACTAAAGAACACTGCGTCTCTTCACATTACAGGGTGCCCACCTTCCTGGGGAAGATTGCCTGGCTGTGCAGGTCAAGCTGTGGCAATCTTTAAATCGTGAAGTATTCTAGATGGTTCAGCTAGGAATGTAATGAGTTGTTAGCTTCTCAAAGCTTAGTGAATTGTTTGGCATATCTTAGTCCTTTGCAAGAGAGTGAGTATGTGCTTTTCAGAAAACCAAATTAAGATTGATGTAGGTGGCTCTGGGGATCTTTATTCTGCCTGTTTCTGTGCCCTGTGATACGGATCGGTCTCTAAGTAGTTTCCCCACACCTTGAAGATAGAAGCTTCCTAAACCCTCTCAGCAGTGTGGCCTAGAGAGTGGATGGCTCATAGGTTTTACCCAGTAGTCAACCCATTATTCATTCAGGTGTTCTGGAGTCTACATGTTGAGACTACATGTAGGATTTACATAGAAAAATGGGCTGTGCATCTCTAGTGAGTTAGTGTGCAATGTTTGAACATTTAAGCCAGAGCTGTGGAGAAAGTGACCTTCCAGGAAGGTGGCAAGGTTTGCTTTCCCAATCAGCAGTCAACAGAAGTCTCCCTGGAGCCTTGAGATGCCTCCTCTACCTGCTCAAGAGTACCCCGACTTAATGCAAGGTGAAATTTCCTATCCAGCAGGGGCAGTGCCTTTCTATGATTCCCACAGCAGAGGATTTGAATGATTAAGTTTCCTAACATTTCTTTTTACAACTCCACTTTCACCTCATGCTACTCTTCCTTCAAAATAAAAATAAAATACAGAGTTCAAGCCTAATAGAGCTTTTCTGCAGTCCCAAAAGACCGCCAGTAGGTGTCGCTGCCCGAACCGATTCACTTCAGGTGAAACTCCTATATCCTCCTTGGGGATCTGAGAGAGGTTTCAATGGATCAAGGGAATTAACACTTGAGCCAGATGTTCTCTGAAAACGATGACAACAACAACAACCATCACTGCCACCTCTAAATGTCTTATTCTAGACCTGTGTTGGGACAGAGACCTTGCCTGTCAGGAGGGTGCTATGGATCTGCACTGTATGGCTGGCTGCTACTCTGGTGGGTGAACTGTGACTCCAACCCACTTTACAGATTCACATAGAGACTCAGAGTAGTCTGGCTTCTTCTGGGGTGGCTGTAGTGTTGGCATCAGTGGGTCTGTTAGTCTGAAGTTTTAGTTGGCAGGAGATGGGGAATGGGCAGCTTATGGGAAACCAGGGAGTTGGTTATGTTGAAAAATAACACATAAGTAGTACTCAAACTGCATTTTATAATGCAAAATGTATCTTTGAGAAGTTGTATCTGAGGTGAGACTAGACAATAGGTGGAGGCTTGAGACAACGCAATTTCTTTTGCATCTGGGGTATTTCGTCTTCCCCAGCTTGTGGTACTCCTGGGTACAGGTGCAGTCCCTCTAGTCAGCCACTGGGACTCTGGAAGAGGGTGGCCAAGTTTCACACACAGTCAGCACTTCTTTTCAGCCCCTGTTTACCCAGCTTCTGCTGATGGATCATTTGCTATTCAGGAGCTTCACAATCAGGGTCGCCCCTTGCTTCTTCTGCCAAGGCAATTTCCTGTGCCAGAAGCATCTGCTAGCTCGGCTAATTGGAGGTGTTCTTCCTCTCTGCCCGATGCCAGGCTGACCTGACACGGAGGCCCAGTGAAGGGATGCACGCAGTGGACAAGTGTTCAAAGGCCCAGGCACCAGGGGAGGTGCAGGGGTCAGGGCAGCATGTGGTGCAGGCTATGCAAACAGAATCTAAACGGCCTTACAGAGCCACACTGGCTCCTGTCGCCCTGCCCCGTGTGCAGAATATGGCACCAATGTAGTCTCCTCATCTTGCTTTGCCTTTGTGTCTCCTCTCTCCAACTGTTCTGTTTTCCATACATCCGGATCCACTGGTTCCAAGGAGCACAGAGGGGCAGAGAACTTTCAAACTATTTGTCCTCAAGAAAGTATATCTAATGGTGTGGGCCATCCCATGGCTTTTCCAGGGATGACAGAGTCCCCTGGCTGTAGGTTTTCAAAACTACAAATCTACACAGGGATGAGCAATGGCAAATTGAAATTTGAGCACCCATGAGCTGCTTGTTGGGTTTCTGCAAGCTCAAGGGCAGGAGAAAGCCAGCAGGAAGTCAGTGCTCAGGGAAGGTTCTAGAACTGCCCAGGCCCAGGTGGTTGGTTCACAGGGGTGCTGCCAGCTGTTCCTATTTTCGGCAGTAGTTCCAGAATTAAGTATCTTCGATGCTATTTGGAGCACCCCAGTGGCCCCGTCTGCCCCTGCGAAGTGTATGCGGGTGTGGGCTGGTACCTGCTGAGGTGCTGACAGTCCAAGTGCAGGGCTGAGATGGAAGCAGTCACAGGGACCTCCCTCCCATTCTAACACCTCGAGGCAGAGCAGTCTTCAGTACAACCTGTCAGAGCTGGACGAGGTGCGTGAAGCATTGATGTCCAGGCTCTGGGAGGTCTGGGGCTCCAGTCACTGTCAGGGGCTATACTCCTGCTTGGGGGTGGCAGGGCTGAGCACTGACATAGTCTTAGGTCTCCTCTGGCCTCAGGAATAACTGTGTAGAGGACTTAGCTCCTCATCGGTAAAAAGAAGGGTCTGGTGGCTGTATTCTTTTATTTGGGCGGGGGTGTGTATGATGTGGAATATTGACAGTATATCCTGTCCAATGACAGACAGCATGGCATGACATGGGAGAATCAAGAATTCCTGGGAGACAAAAACATATGAATAGTTCCTGGGTGATTTCGGCAGAACCATTTAAAAACTGTTTCCAGACCTCAGCCGAGCTGCGGAGACTCATTTCTCAGGTGTGGGTAGGAAGCTATGAATTTGCCTGGATCAGTGTGGGTTTATGTGATGGTCTAGAGAGATCTGCAAACTTCTCAGGTAGAGTCCTGAAAACCATCACTCCTGTGGAATGGCCACAAGGCCCAAGAACGAGAGTAAAGGGCTGTTAACCCATCAGGACAGCAGGTCTGCTCAGTCGTGACTGAGTGTGGGGAGGTTCATGGTGCACAAGGGGAGGGCCTCTTGGGTAGAGGCCACAGTAGCAGTTTTGTGGGACTCTGTAGGGATGTGCTTCTCTGAGGTTGGCTTTAACTGGTGGGAACATTAGTGGAAGTTCTTTCAGTCTGAGCACGACGCAAGCCCTGGGTGAACTTTGGGATCTTTTAGTCACTGTGTTTAAAAAAGTAAAACAGTTGACATTTAAAAAAATAACAATTTATTTTGTGTATCAGAATACACCCAAATATTATTTCAGCATGTAGCCAATATAAAGTCATCCATGCAATATTTAGATTTCTTTTTTTTCCCTGTATTTCCCCACTCTGGTGCATATATTTTACACTTGTGGCACACCTCATCTGGCTTGCTCAATCCCGTGTAAGCCCTCAGTATCGATGGCTGCTGGGTACCATGTTGGACAGTGGATAGCTGTGAGGTATTAGTTACTTAATGTGGTGTCCAAAACCCAGCTGTATCAGCACTAGGGGGGGTTGGAAGCACTGCCAAGCTCCACCTTGAACTCTATACCCTATGCATTTAGCCCCATCCCAGGGGGTCTACAATGTTAAAATGGAGCAGTATTGGATCAGATGCTCCATCTTTCAATTGTAAGGTTTTCCATGCTTGAGTTCTGTGTGGATGCAGTTAACCGCAAGGGGCCCCGTGTAGGGAAGTATAATAAAAGAATTTGGCTCGTGGAATAGATGATTGGCCTCTGACTCTGTAAAGGGACTGTGGGATGCGGGGCAGAGGATGGGCACATCATTCTGTAATGAATGTTGCAATTTGAATCTTGGCCAGGGTTGATCCCTGGTCTTAAACGTGCTAAGGATTCCGTGGCTACAGGCTGCTGCCCAGAAAGAGCCAGGCCCGGGCTAAGGGCAAGATGCTGTCTGTTGTCTTCCTTCTCTGTTCTTCCTGCTCTCTGGGTGTAAAATCCCATGATTCCTCATACATGGAGGGGTCAGAGGGCAGAGGCGTCAGAGGGCAGACACATAAGCCTGGTTATAAAGAGGTACAGGGATGAGCCAGTACCCCACAGGGACTTTATACATGCCACCTGACCCAGTCTGAAGCACCGTGGTCGCTGAGGTGGATGAGGAGAACTCTGTGGGAAGGAGAGTATCTGACCTATGGAGACTGGCCCCTGAGGCCCTGAGGCCCTTCTTTTCTCTGTAGAGAGCCCCACTCAGCAGCTTCCTCTGGGCCACTCGTCCTAACTATTGCTTTCTGTTGTTCTTTCTAGAACAGCTCAGATTCCTTCTCTGGGCTAAGCAAATATGTCTGGGCTTGGAAATGGCCCAATCCCCCCTTACCCCCAGGCTAAGGCCGGTATCTCAGGTGAGTTTCTATACAATGATGCTGATAGGGCAGGCATCTGCACACAGAGGTCTGGACACCAGCATCCTATGCTTGCCAGCATCCTATGCTTGCCATACCAATTCTCTAGAAAGGTGGTTCTCCACCTTCCTAATGCTGTGGCCCTTTAATACAGTTCCTCATGTTGCGGTGACCTCAACCATAAAAATTATTTTTATTGCTACTTCATAACTGTGATTCTGTTACTTTTAAGAATTGTAATATAGATATCTGTGTTTCTAACGGTCTTGGGCCATCCCTGTGAAAGGGTCACTTGATCCCCCAAAGGGGTCATGACCCATAGATTGAGAACCTCTGCACTAGATAGAGCCTTATATCAATTTGTTGTTCTTAATACCTCTCCTGTTATAGTGGAGAAGGGGTTGTTGCCATATCTGTCATAGGGGATGTATGGACCATGACCTAAACCTGGAGGGCTCCCGTTTGGCCCTGCCTGTCTTCCATCCTTCCCTCTCAGCAGATCATCATCCTACACAGAGGCCCTTTGGTGTCACGTTGTGACGTTAGTCATAGGCTCCAGCTCCCCTCCTGCCTCTCTGGTGATTAAGTTCAGGGAAGGAGCCTGAGCCATTTTGCCCAATTGCTTGGAGCTGAAACCCAGCTGTTACCATGTTCTTCCTTATGCGGTCTGCTGGTCGGCTGGCCCTTCGAGGACACGGCTTTCACCAGCGAGCCTCTTCCTTCCGGCCCATTTAGGATTCTCTTCTTGACCCATATCACATTACTCTCCCATTTCCAGGGACTCATCCCACGTTTCTTTCAATACATCCTCATGCCTTTACCCCTTGCTGGGAAAGCTCTCCTCCCCCATATCTTCAAATTGTCCTAGGAGTCGAGTGCTCATGTCTATTTTCTTCTCTTCCTGGAAGCCTTTATTGACATTTCTGACCTGTCATATCTTCTTTATAGCAGACTTCTGTGGTACCATGGAATCAGTCAATAAGTTAAAAAAAAAAGCCCAAAATACCTATTGACATATCTCCTGACCCACTGGAGCCATTGAAGGCACAGGTGACCCAGGTGGGCACAGCCTCTGCCATAAATTCTGAGGAGGGGACATTTCCAGGAAGCCATTACCTATGCTTGCTAAGTTAATTGGAAACGTGAATGTACTATAAATAGCTATGAATTCTAGGGGAGTGTCCTCCACAGAGCTCTGCCCTCGGGAAAGGCTTCTTGGAGAAGGAGCTCTCAGCCTGAGCTCTGAAGGATGGCTACGCGCGTATACACACACACACACACACACACACACACACACACACACACACACACACACGGCATGTGTGGCCTTGCAGAATGAGGAGGCCCAGTGAGGTTGTGAGGGGACAGGCATCCAGTCCCAGGAGACTTTGGGGCCACATGCTGTTTTCTTGGTTTACATTAATTAATTAATCTGCCTTTGTCCTCTTAGTCTCTGAGTTCAGTGAAGGCTCAGAGGCTCACTCTGCAGAATCGGAAGGTTGCTGCTTTTCTCCTCCGAGAATGGGTTTCCAGGAATTGTTTTTGAGCAGGTTAACATGTATTGGTTGATGGAGATCAGCTGTGTTGAGAATATTTATACTATGGAAACTGACAAGTGCTTTACATTTGGAAGCTCACTTCTTTTGTCAGGGAACTGGGGCTTAACCATCTAGTAGCCCAGACAGCAGCCAGGATGCTGGGGATATAGAGCAAGAGACAACAGTGTGGGGACGGAGGTGGCTCGGGATGCTGGGACAGATGCTACCATGTGTGTTATTGGTCAAATTAACTAGCATGTCTGACCTTTGTTTCTCTTGCATGTCAAATGGGATTTCTAGACAGAGCTGAAAGAATAGACATAGAAAGTGAATGGCAAAACGTGTCCCAACTAAAAGCTCCAGCTCTGGCTAAGCAGACCAGACAAGGTTAGTCCACCCCCAAACTTTAAGAACTGACATTCTCCATCCTGTCTTTTTAAAGAAACTTTTGGCTGCAGTTTTTTAACTTTGTCTTATAGATTATGATGTTGTACAAGCCACCTCCCCTCCTTCATGCCATGGTTGCGCAGCTCTCTCATGTGCCCCCGTCCCCTCTGTCTCACAGCTCTCCCAGATCAGCCTTTCCTTCTAGCTCAATAAACTCTCAGGGCAGTGGAAGGCAGCCCTCTCGACCAGGAGGCTCCCTGTAACTCACAGGTCCACTTTGCCAGCCTGCGTTATTAACCACGGTGCCTCTGAGGGCATGCATTCTGACAGCAGACCCTGTGTCCTGTACAGCCTGGGCTGAGACTGCCACTTCTCCGGGAAAAGGAAAGCACATGTCCCTTGCAGGGCGTCTGTGGTGTGTTGATTATTTAAGGATAATATTTCTGGCAGTGGAGCAAACGAGGCGGGAAATGGCTTTTGCGGGTGATTAAATGCTGAGATGAAGTGGCAGCTTCTGTCTGTGGCCATGAGTTGCAAGTACCTGACAAGCAACTCACAAGACCAATTAGAAAAAAACCAAAAAGATGTGACCAAGAAGTTCTCTTTGAACCTTGGTTCGGAGGGCTGGTGGAAGTAAGGCATAGATAACATTTAGAACTGGGATCTGAGGTAGAAAGATCGCAAGGAGGTAGCCAACAGGGATCCTGGGCTGTCATGGCTAGAAATTGGTGTGTAACCTTGGATGGATTATTTTCAGTCTCTACCTTTCTTTAGTTCTCTGTACAGAGATGGGACCTGAGCTGCCGATCTCCAGAGCTCCTCAGCTCTAAGATTCTGTGGTTTTATGAACTTCCCCAGCAAGCAAAGACTTTCCTACTTAGGCTTGTTTTATATCCTAATTCCCAAGGGCATATTTCCCATAGACGGTACTCCAGGGACTCTAATTATTTCTTGTTAGCCTAGAATAATTTTTAGCAAGGAGGAAGTAAGCTATGAGGAGCCTGGTGTTGGATGTGTGTGTTCTGCCTTCGAGTCCTTGTGGGACTTTGGTTTAATCCAACCAGCACTTAGGAAGTGTTCACTCAGAGGATGAGGCATGTCGTCCTGGAAACTACATGAGGTGTGGAGATGAAACAATGCCTCCGTTTAAGGTTTCTTGCGTGTTAGCTGTGACCTTGGGATCATAGTGAGCCAAACTCCCAAGGCGTCCCTTATAAAATGGGGATTCAGAGAGTCCCTTCTTCACTGAGGAGCAAATGGGAGAACTTGAGCACAACACCTATCACAGCTCCTTAGACATGCAAATGTTCAGTGAATGTTAGTACCAGGCCCAGCAGACCTTCCCACATTGAGACTAGACATCATCATTCACGAAGTCTACAGAGTCCAAGTGGCACACGGTTGAGTTACAAAAATCTCAAGAAATTTCAAACGACGTTTGATTTTGTCTTTGGGCACATGGCTGCAGGGTCATGGTCTGGACATGCCTGATGCTGCTTTTCTTATTCCAGAGGTCAAGCCTGGGTTCAGTTGTTAAGAGTGCAAAAATGTGGGGTTATCTAGAGACTTGTCTTCAGGACCCCTGTTGATGAGCTCCCCCACGCCACCCCAGTCTGTGTTGGAGATGTCAGGAACAGAAACTGCATGCATCTGGGGCTGGTTCTGTTAAGGAAAGACAGACTGCACTGTCTGCTTGTGGCTTTGGAGTGACATTTAGAGCATCTCCCCATCGGCTGCACTGTCTTTGAGATCTGCCTGCAGAACATCACTGGTACACTTGTTTCCAGTGCTGGACTAGCACCATGGGGCAGCGAGTCAATCAATGAGAAGAATCAGCTGCCAAAGTGAGGGATTGATTTGCTGGGGCACAGCGAGCTCCCTCAGACAGTAGGCAGGTAGATGCAGAGTTTAGCCCTGGAAAAGAAAGGATAAGCCCTCTCTCTCTCTCTCTCTCTCTCTCTCTCTCTCTCTCTCTCTCCCCTCTTTCTCTCCCCCCTCTCCCCCCTCTCTCTCTCCTCTCTCTCTCCCCATCCCTTCTTTGTTGTGAAGGACAGTCTTGGTTTGAGTGAAGCTGCTACTTTTGAGGAATGAAATTTGTAGATAGGTGTTCTCTCAGCAAAGTGAGGTGTTTGAGTCCCTGGGTCTGAGTGTGTGGATTGGGTAGAGGAGGCTTGGGTGAGAGCAGCTGCCTGGATGCCAGAGATAAGAGCGATTGAAAGAAGCTGCATAAAGAAGGGCTGTGTGGAGCTGACGATGTCCTGGGTGAATTTTCTGTGGGTGATGAGCCCTGTGTTGTTACTGAAGGCCTCCCTCGGGCAGTATGGCTGTTCTCTAGCACTCTCAAGGGCCAGGGAATTTTAGGGGTGCTTTGTATTTTGATTTCCTTCTGCTTGGCTAGCTCCTGTGTTGCTGGACAGTGCCAAGGGTAGTCAAGGTTGACAGGAGCCCTCCTCTGAGAGTCAGTTACATTTGCCCTTTGAAAGCAAGACAAGCCCTTTGTGCTTAGTATTCACCATATTTGGGCATTTTTGTTGTGGGGTTTTGCCTTAGTCAAGATTCTATTGCTGTGAAGAGACACCATGACCAAGGGAACTCTTATAAAGGGAAACATTTAACTGGGACTGGCTCACAGGTTCAGGGGTTTATTTAGTTCTTTACTGTCATGGTGGAAAGCATAGTGATGTACAGGCAGACTAGAGAAGGAACTGGAAGTTCTACTTCTGAATCAGAAGGCAGCAGATTCAGGAAGAGAGAGTGACACTGGGCCTGGCTTGAGCTTCTGAAACCTCAAAGCCCCCCCCCCCCCCCCCCCCCCGTGACTCACTTCCTCCACCAAGACCATATCTCCTAATCTCCGTCAAGTATTACCACTCTCTAAAGACCAAGCACCCACATGGGAGCCATTCTTACTCAGACCACCTCAGGTCTCTTAGAACAGTTTTTTTTTCCAGGTCACACTTAGCTTGTGGAATACAATTAATTTAAAGTGAATTAAGCATCTGTCCCATGCAGTCCATATTTGCCAAATAATCACCTCAAACATGGTTTTCAGTGAAAGGTGTCTTTGATCTCCTTTGAAGGACAACCCTGAATCCATATGTTCTCTGAGAGCCACCCACAACTTTTGCTTGGGCATCTAAGGCTACTGAAGGGGGTTGTACCCCTAAGAACGTAGACCAGGAGGAAACAGTGGTGATCTTATGTTCCAGGATTCAGAGGGACATTCCAGACCATTATCACCTTAGTGAAAAGATGAGCACCCAAACTGATTCCCCATCGAGGAGGAGGTAAGTGGTACCTCCCAAAGCCTGGCTGAGTCATGGAATTTCTTCCTTACATGACAACAGAGAGGGGTAGGGAAAGTGGGGGCAGCCAGTAGTCTCTTAGGGTGAGGGAAAGGAACCAGATGGAAAGGCTGGAGGCTTCAATGGGCTCTCCATGTGTGCAGGCCACAGGGTACCTTGCATTGCAGATATCTGTCCTTGGATGACTATCTGAGCATCCTTGTGGCTTCACATCCTCATAGTCAGAAGACTCATCTGGAGATCCTCTCAACTTTGAGAAACTCAGAACTCAGGAAGCCCCCCCCCAATACTCTTGCTTAATGTTATCATTTATGAATGAGAAAACTGGGTAGCTATTCTTTGCCTTCTGACAGCTGCATGGGATGCAGGGGGTTTGTATTGTTCCAGAGAATGGCCACCCAGCCTCCCACTGAGCTGTAGCCAAGAGTGAATGGAACTGTGCCCCTTTCCCGCCTGTTCCCACGTGCTGTAGCTCAGTGACAGGTGTGATCTGAGTGGACATGGGACTTCTGTGGGTGATGTGACTTTGTTTTCAGCCCTGTTCTTCCCTGCTTCTCATCACAGCAGCCTTCAACTGTGAGAAATTTTGTCTCCTTAGGGACATTTGGATATGTCTGAGGACATTTGTCACAATGGGGAAGGAGGTGCGACTAGTAGGAAGAGAAAGATAATACTATGTCACATCTTGCTGTATGCAGGACCTCATAATCCCCAAATTTCAATATGGCTGAAGCCAGAAGCTCTGACTGTCTCATTTTGGTGTAGTGTGTAAGGAAGGCATAGATTTGAAAGGGATAGGGGTTCAGGGTACCAGCACTGAGGATGTTGGTACCATTTGGGGCTGTCCCAAAAGACAAATGTACCATTTGTGCTTTTGTTTTATAAAGGCTGTGGCCTTACATCTGGAATAATTTGTCAAACTTGTTGAAAGGAGCCCATTTTGGGCTGGGGAGGTGGCTCAATGGCTAATGTGCTAGCCACAGGAGCTCAGGAATTGGTTTCAGACACTAGTACACATATCAGTTCTCTGCAGTTGTGGTAGTTTATTTGTGACCCCAGGAGGTACAAACTAGAGATCCTCAGAGGGAGTTGGCTAGCCAAATTGTAATCTCTGGGATAAAGAGAGAGATCCACAAGGTAGAGAGTAATCTAGGAAGACATCTGATGTTGGCTTCTGGCTTCCACATGTACACACCACACACACGTGCGCACACACACACACACACACACACACACAGACACACACACATCTGCATATACATATGCACCTACACATGTGCAAATATAAACACACACACACATGCACCCTCCCATCCCCACACATGAATAGAGCAAACCTGCAAGCCACAGCACTTTCCTCTGGACCCAGTCTGTGTGTCTTGGATAAGATCTCCCT
Source organism: Montemys delectorum (assembly GCA_019843815.1). Taxonomy (NCBI): domain Eukaryota; kingdom Metazoa; phylum Chordata; class Mammalia; order Rodentia; family Muridae; genus Montemys; species Montemys delectorum. The sequence goes on along the minus strand of JADRCD010165871.1, from coordinate 8,911 downwards.
CAAGGCTGGCTTGTGAATCTGCTTGCCTTCTTTGAAGGTAATCCTGGCACCTGTTTTAGTGAACAGTGGATTCAGTGGCAATAGGGTCTGCACCATCCTTGTTTACCTGCCCAAATTTGGATTTTAATCTTAGCTCTGCCATCTATCATCAGTGTGACCTTGGGCAACTCTAGCCTGTATTGTCTTATCCTGAAAAGTGGGACAGTCCCATCCACCTCGAGGTCTGCAGTGAGCATGTGGTGAGGTTGCATATGTCAAAGCTCCTGGCTTAGCCCCTGGGTGGCAGTAAGCATTTGTCCCTGTCAGATGCATTTCTGTGTTTGGTATCACCATCCTAACTCCCCGGCCACGTAGATGCCGGGCATCATGGGAAATGCCTCTGCAGTGTCTTTTCTCCTAGTTTCACAGTGACCTCTTTTAGAATTGGGACTGTTGTGCATGCTGTGTGTGGGCAGAATGAAATACATATCCCTGAGATGTCTACATCCTAGGGCCTGGAGTCTGCAAATGTCCCCTACTTGGCCAAGGGGACTTTGCAGATATAAGCGAGCTAAGACTATTGAGGTATCAATTATTCTGGGTTGCCTAGGTGGGTGTGGTATAATACCCAAAGTCATGGAAAGACAGAGATGGGAGATCAGAAGTAGGAAGCCAGTATTCAGAGAGACTTAGCAAAAGCGTTACTAGCCAAAGGCACCTCCGGCCTCTGGGAGAGCAGGCAAGGGAAACTGATGTCTCCATTGAAGTTCCACGGCTCACTCGTTTCCCCTTCAGCCTTCTCTAGAAGACCCTTCTGACTTGTGACTTCCGGAGTTGGAAAGAAATAAACCTGGGCAGTTTGCAAGCTCTAAGTTGCAGTGATTTGTTATAAGAGTTGTAGAAAACTAGTGTGCTCACTAGGATTGTGTCATAACCAGAGAGTCTGATCATCTATTGCTAGATTCTCAATGTTAGGCAAGAGACAGAGGAAACAAGGTATTATTACTGGTGTCTAAGGCCTTCGTGGAAGCATACACACATCTGGAAACAGCTGCTGTCCAAGCCCTGAGAGGAAATGTGTGCACATCTGGAAACAGCTGCTACCCAAACTCTCAGTGGAAGCATTTGCACATCTGGAGACAAACAGCAAGTTGAAAATGAAACTAGATCAAAAGTTGAGGCAGGAGGATGGTGAATTCAATTCTATCCTGGGCTACAGAGTGAGTTGAATGCACACTCGGGCTGCTCACAGAGCCCTTGTGTTAGAAATAACAAATAAAACTCAAAAGGTGTAGCTCAGCGGTAATGCTTGCTGGCGTGAGTACGTCCCCGGTTTTGGTGTCTGATATTGACAAAATTAATAAAGGAGCTTCCTCACCCAGCACCTTTTATGCAGAACAGCTCCAAGGAGGACATGGGAAGGCTCCCCATCCTGAAGTCTCAGTGGATGTCCTGTAAAGACATCTCCTTCTCCTGCAAACAGAGGCTTCTTTCTTGTTCAGCGATCCACTGGCCCCTGGGTGCTGATCCTTTTGCCTGCTCTGCTGCCCTCTCCTTTCACCACATGGGAAACTCCTGCCACTCTTGACACATCCCAGGAGCAGTTTTTGCTTCCCTGTGACACTGATGAGAGAAAATGGCAGGCAAGGTCCCTCCTCATTCCTGTCTCTGTCAACCACGCCCTGTGATGTCCAACCACTCACTGTCCATGTGGGACTGTATTGAAAGCTGAGTAGTGAGCTTATTAGATGTCTGAATTACTCAAGGAGACGTGCATGTCATTAACTTGTCATTTGTCCCAGGGAGGCCTGACATACATAATAACTTATGTACTTCCCTATTCTGCTCATGGGGAAGTGGAAGGGAGCAGAGAGTAGGACACGGGAAGGAAGTGGAGGAAGGGGTGAGGGCGGGGGGAGTGGGACAAAGAGTAGAGCCCGCTGCATTGTGGAGGCTCGGAAAGAGTTACTCAGAAAAAGGAGAAAGGAGACAAATTAAGAAAATAACTGAGAGTAATTTGATAGCAGAATATTTTTGGCTCCAAGACACTGTGAATTGGGAACGCAGGAGAAGTAGCATGTCACACGTTCCGAGGCATCTGTGAGCACACATCCCGATATGATCACTATAATTATAATAATAATAAATGTTCGCTCATGGTGTGACTTGTGGAGGTCACCCTGAGATGGGAAAGTAAGAGAAAGGGGGGTGGAAAGGAAGCTATTAATAAACCTTGCACACAGCTCCCCAAGTTCTCCTCCCTTCCCAACATGCATCCACTTTTTCCAGCCCCATGGGCCCAGCTTTGATGACCCAGGCTCATCTGGCTTAGTGTCAGTAACCTGGGGTGACTGCTCTGATTTTCACACAGGCTGTTCGTTAGAGGAAGGCCAGTTCTGATTCGTGTCCTTGGTTGGATCCAGCAGGACCTCTGATCCCAAAATACAGCTTGCTTTTCATGAGGTTCTAAGGCTGGAAACAAGATCTCTGGGAGGGATGAGAAACAGGACTGTTTCTGCTGAGATATGCTGACCCAGAGCTCTGAAACAAATTGTGTTTGGGATGGAATCAGACTAGAGTTGTGCATCACTGGATAGTTACCCGAGTCTGGTCAATCGTCACACTGTGGTTTAGTGCCTGATAGATGTCCTTCATCTTGTGGGGCATGGAGGGAACAGAAGTGTCGTATAAGATATCTCTTCAGGAGCCTGCTGTGTCAGGCAAAGACTGATAACACACAGGTGTTAGTGATAGAGTATTAATGTAATAGACACTGCTAGGAACAATGCTCTCCAGTAGCAAAGAGTGATATTGTTATGCATGCATTATAGCCCTTTATTGGCTCCTAAAGGCAATATGTGCAAAGTACTGCTCTAGTAGGGATGTGTCGCTGGAGATGACAGATGGTAAAAAACCTTGGTGGCAGGCACCAGGAGTGGTGTTGCCTTCTAACATCTGCGTCTGCAGCACATGCGCATGCGGTGGCTCAGATCTTACCTTTCCATCTCACTGGATCTTCACAGCAGCCCACTGAGACTCATCAGAAGGCCAGAGAAGTTAAGTAGCTTGCTTGTCTCGTACAGCCTGAGATCATTGTGATGCTGATCAGGACCAGGCCCTGTCCTAGCCACCCACAGCTGCTTCTGCACAGTGTGCCTTCCGTTTGTACCATGTCTCCATGGTAAGTGCTGTCAAAGTCCTTTCACACCAGGCCTCCTCTTTGATTGGCACAGGAGGGAGTGTGGAAGGAAGCTAGATCAGGACTTTTAGGGCATTTCAGAGACGGAGGACACGAGGGCCAGTTTTGCACCAGCTAATGTGTTAGGAGGGCAATGCAGTGCTCCTTGAGAAAATGTGACTCTGATACACGCAAAGAAGCAAAGAACAAAGCCACAGGACAAACAAACATGAACAGAAAGGTGCAATCGAAACAAAACAAAACAACAAAACAAAACAAACCCCAAGGGTTTAGTCATGGGTCTGTTCCTTACTAATTGCCAAAGACCAGGTGTCCTCTCCTTATTGCAGAGGTGACAGCAAATTACAGTGTCCACCCTAGTGCCCCCACTTCTCCTTGCCATTGCCTGGTTACACTAGGCCCTGAGAGAGGTCCTACTATTTGGTGTGACAGCAGATCTTCCTGTTCATCTGCCCTGACAACCTCTGGGTCTTTCTCATTCTACTTACATCATTTCGCCATAGAACTTCCTGAAGGTGGGGAGCTGAGGTGAGTTTGGGTGTATCCTGTTGGCATTGAGTCTGTGTGAGATGGTCCTATATGCTGGTGTGTGCGTGTACCCAGACACATGCGTGTCTGGGCTTCCACAGAGTTCATGGTGGAGTCTTACACGGGTCACTTGCATTACCAGTTTTAAGTCAACCTTGTGACACCTCTTATGATATTGTTGATAACTAATAGTTCCTGCCATATTTCTATGTGGTTTGCCTTGGGCTCTGGGTTGTTGACTTGGCTTAGGAATGTGCTATCATACCCTTAAGAGTTTTTACCTACTCTGAGCATATCTTTCAGTTTATTTGGGCTGCCTCCCTCGAGGGGAAAGTGGAACTTCGGGAAGTAGGTGGCCCCTTCAGAACTATGTCATTTCCCAAGCGCTGTCTTCTCTGGCCATCCTGCCACTGAAAACTGGGAGCCTATAACTGTGCTGGTTTTAAACTAGAAGGGGCTGCAGAAATGTGTAGTTCTTCTTTTTCATCAGTGCAATAACTAGACCCTCCCGTGACCTCTAACCTGGCACTGGATCCCTGCAGAATGAGGAAGCTACTCCATCCCAAGCCATTTCATTCTCCCATGGGGTTATAACACTCCATTAAAACAGATTTAGTTGATTTTTAATTTTTAATACATATGTGTACGCATGCGCATGGAGGTGCCATAGGAGGCCAGTGGTATAGGATCCCCTACAGCTGGAGTGACAGGCATTTGTGGGTCACCCAGCATCTGTGTTGGGAATCAAACCTGGGTCTTCTATAAAAGCAACAAGCACTTTTAACCACGGAGCCATCTCATAGGCCCAGAACACTCCTTGTTTACTTAGGCAGCACGTGCTAAGATCTAAGGTATAAAATCGTGGATCCCCGTATCTTTGATAAGTGCTGCAGTTTCCAGAAGGCATGTATTATCTCAGGCACTCAGTCTCTGTCACTGGGAAATGGGAAGATTAGCTTCCGCCTTCTGCAATGTCTCTTGGGTAGTATAATGAAGGTTGTGATTGGGAATAAGTACTGGGTAGGAATCTAGCCATAATAAATAAAAGTAGTTGTGACTGGACTTCTCACAGGTCGAGCTTTGAGTTGGTAAGTTTCTGTGGGTAAAGGTGTTCTTTCAAAAGAGAGTAGGTCATTTATAGTTCTTTCCAGCTCTAAATTTTATGACTTTTGCAATCTGTGGAAACAATGGCAGTTGACTTAGTAGATTGATGTCACATTTTTAAATCCATTTTATCCAGAGTGACTCTAACTGCTCAGAGGAAAGCCTGGCAGCCTTCTTGACATCCTCGGCTTTCCTAAAGCTTTCCTGGGTCATGGATCTGATGCTGACATCAGAGAAGTCCTGTGGAAGGGTGATACAAGAGAGGTTTTGGCATCTTCTGATGGTCCTTTGTCTTCCCCTTCAGGCTCTGTGTGTGTGGGTCCCTCTGTGTGTCTGTGCCCTTTCCCATTACTGGTACTTCACCAGGCCTGACCAGAGAAACGGTCTCATAGCCTCACCCTGGGTGAAGAGTTAGATGTCAGGGGAGATTTAGAGTTTTAATATCTTCCAAAATATTTGGGACATTTAAAGCCCCGAAGTCTGGATCTGTTCTCAGCTAAATGAATCTCTAAGAGTAAAGGTCTGGGCTCCGTGTCAGTGCATTGCAGGGTGCTGTGTAGGTTGGGCCAGCACCTGACATCCTTTGGCTTCTGCGAGCCCTCGGGGTCTATTTGCTTTGGCGATGTAGCTCCTATTTTGCTTCCTAAAGCCACTCCAGAAGGAAATCCTTCCAATGCTAATCTTAAGTGCTTGAGTGCTCTGCAGTAAAGGTACTGTGCGGCTAGAGCCTTTGGGAGAGTGTTGGCTATGGCGTTATCCACCCAGAGGCTCTCAGTGAACTCCAGTCCACGTTAGGCTCTGACACATCCATCAGGGTGGAGACCTACTTGCTTTTGTTTAACCCAGGCTTGTCCACACCCTCTGAGCAGTCTCCTACTTTCCTCCAGGGAACAACTGTTCATATCTCAAAGAACTGGCATCCTCAGAGTTCATCTGGATGATTCCAGGCAGTGACTCTCAATGGGGGTTGCTTTTGTCCCTTAAGGGCGATTGGCAAAGTCTTTGCATTTTTGGTTGCTGTGGAGGCTGTTCCTGCCATCTGGAGGCTGGAGAGATTATGACCTATACCCCACAGTCCACAAGACAGCCACCTAGAGCAAAAGGCTGCCTGCTCCCAGATGTCAGTAGTGCCAAGGTTGAGAAATTGCTCCAGAGATAGACAATGACAGGGTCTCTTAGATATAACCAAGGCCCTGTAAACTGGAACACCCAAGACAGGGGTTTTGTGACAAAATCTTTTCTGGACTTTGTAGAAGGAGATGCATCTACAGGATGTATCCTCTATGCCATGGTAATAAACCATGGGCTCTCTTTCAAGTTCAGAGGAAGAGTGCTTTCCTGGTTCTTAGCACATGGCAGGGATGCCAGGCTCTCTCTTTGTAAGCATCTATGACCAGGGATGGTGGTGGTGGGGTGTCACCTTGTGCTTTCATTCCCTCCTCAGGACCAATCGATTTAGCACGGCTCCAAGAGAAGCCTTCTTTCCCAGTCCACAGATTGAGCTCTGTTTATTTCTTTGATCTTGTTCCAAGCTTCTTTTCTTTTTCTTGGATTAACAAGGCTTGGCTGCTCAGTTTGGACCTGTTGTTGACTGTGTTGAAAAAAAAATGTGCTTCCTGTTGAACGCAGGCCTCCATGATGTATCTGCATTTTAAAGCTGAGGAATGATGCTTCTTAGTTAGCAGAACTTACCCTTGTAGCATTCCTTGCACCTTCCATTTCAGGAGGATGCTGGAGTCTGTCAAGTGCTCACACACTCTAGTTCTCTAAGTCAGTGACCAGGAATGCCTCTGGGGCGGTCGTTCTCACGGAGATGAAACGAGGTGCATTCTGATAGAGCATGTATTCACTGCTACTGAGAGCATGGCTGTCAGTAGGAATTTAGCGGGACTGGTTTACAGGGACCCTCTTTGGTGAGGTATGTTTGCTTGGGTGGTTGTGTCAGTGAGCACTCAGATTGGAGTGTGTTCGGGAAGGAGCCATCTCTGTAGCTGATTTGAAACCACTGTTGTTCTTCGGGGAATCGTAATTAGCAATGAATTAGTACCTCTTGTGTTTCCCCTCATTTATTCATTCATTTAGCATATGTTTATACAGTTCCTGTCTGTCAAGTTCTATTCTAATCAACGGGGAGGCAAAGATGGGATAAAAGTCTTCCTTTATCGCATCGATATTGAGGTTGAGATGTCAATATGTAAACAAGGGGGAAGAAGGAGTGTTGAAACCTAGAGGGGCTGGGGGCATGCTTCAGGTTCAGGAGCAGATCACACACTGCAAAGACAAACATCTGTGACCAGGGCCAGCCTTCAAGGCTCTGGCTCTGCTGGTTTTTGTTGTCCTGGATTGGGATCAAGTAGGTCTTGCCTTGGTGTCTAGTGCTTGATTTTGGCCTTAAGATTGGTTTGAGGAACATTGTAAAGCCAATGTAAGGAACCATCTTGAACCTTCTGCTGTCCCAAAGCAACACTACCTGATCCATCTTTGCAAAGCACTGCAGAATGCCCTCTAACCATCCTGTTTCACTGGGAGTGTCATCCCTAGATCATAAATGTTCATCAGCACACAAGCTATTGGAGTGGCCAAGCCCCTACTGATCTCTCACAGCAGTGGCCAACTCAGTCACTTATTTATCTCACACTGGGAACAGGAGGACAGTTTCTCACACTGGATTTCAGTGTAGGTTTGACAACATTTCTTCAGGCATCACTGAAGGAGTGAGGGAGGACCAGCATGCATTAGTTCATTGTTCATTGTTAAATGCCGCTGATTTTTCTGATCCCACTGTCCTAGCTGATGGAGTTTCTGTTGAGACTAGAACTAGTACATTTTTTTTTGGGGGGGGGGATGAACATTCCTGAAATGGGTAGTGCTCACCCACCCTCACCTGTCTTTGCTCTTTGGTTTGCTGTGAGACTATAATGAGTCATGGTGAGTGAAATAACTCTCTTCCTTCTTTCTGGTCAGGAGACATACGTCAGGGACCTGGCATGAGGACCAGCCGGTGTGTGAGTTTGCACTGATGAGAATTTTGAGCTTGTCTAAGAGTTCAGCCTCAAGCATCTGCTACTCTTGGGAGGTCAGAACAGCAGGTGGCATTTTTTTTTTTTTCTGGAAACAATATATATCCTCGCAGGGAGTGGTATTTGCCCCTGAAGAGGGACGATAAAGTCCACAGCAGTTGGATTCAAGAGAAGAAATCGCATTTCTCCAATGGGCCTAGTTTCATTCCCCTTTAAAATAGCCCACAACCCAGTTCTGAATACCCTGAGCATAGGGAAAGAGATGCTAAGAGGAATGCAGCCGTAAGCAGGTAATCAAACCAGCTACGAGCAGGCAGGGCTTGGCTTATGATAGTAGGGGATACAGAAGAGATTTATATAGTTCCATTTTCTGGTTTCAGTATAAGCTGTATATGACTCAAACCGAGAAGCCTGCTGCTGCAGCTGGGCTGCCTCCTTTCAGCTCTGTGTCAGGAGAGATTTATTGTCTTCCTAGGTTTTGCTCCTGGACACCCCTCCAGATGGGCCTGGCTAGGGACACCTTGATTTTATTTCATTTTGTTGAGAGTCACGGCTTAGCACATTTACTCTTCCTCCTAGGGTAGGTCCTTGAACCTAGGTAGGGAAGGTGGAGAAATTAATTTTAACAATGACAAATTGAAAGAGAAGTGAAACAGAGCCTGAACTTCACTTATTGACATATCACAAGAACAAGAGATTACAATGTCTATAATTTGATAACAAAATGGAATAGTATGCAGCTGTTAAAAGGAAAGAAGAAACTAGAATTCTAATGATTAAGGGTGATTGCCATGGCCTGATATAAACAAGGAAAAAGGAAACCTATGGTATAGTCTGTAGTGGGATACATATATATGGGAATATGTGTTTTGTACCTGCAAGGAAACAAGAAATTGTTGTGTTTATTTCTAGGAAAAGCCTTGGTTAAGAGGCAGTGAGGCAGGTGGCTTTTTGTGAAAATTGTTTTGTGTTTCTAGATTTGTCTTCCTTCCTTCCTCCCTCCCTCCCTCCTTTCCTACTTTCTTCCCTCCCTCCCTCCCTCTCTTTCTTTCTTCCTTCCTCTTTCTTTCTTTCTTTCTTT
>JADRCD010165870.1:0-29905 GCA_019843815.1 Montemys delectorum | reverse complement strand
CAGTGTGTGTGTGTGTGTGTGTTCTGTTCATTCTCTCTGTCTACAAGTCTTGCTGTCAATCTGTCTCTGTCCACTGTATCTCTCTATTTCTCTCTTACATTCCTACTTCAAAATGGTCTTTCATTTTCCACCCCAACAAACCTCTTCCATTAGATTTAGTGTGTAGTGTAGTGTGATCTCTTTGTAGCACACCTTGGCACATATTGTGCCAAAGGTACCAGTGGTAGAGGTGGGAAAAGAATGAATTACTACATTATCTAGCATCCCTTTTGTAACAGAATGTTCCCTTTCTTCTGCACAGTTAAATCTCTAAGCCCTATCATTATACTGATCCATTTACTGTCATATGGATTCTGGCTGCTGTAAGAAATTCACTAGAATATTAAACATTTTTAATATATACATTGGAACCTAAATCTTAATTTCTAACATGAGTGTGGCTCTCTCCTGCCTCTGACCTCACAGTTATGATACTTGAAGATTGTAAGCTGTATCTTCTTTGTTGTTTTATCCCAAAATAGACATAAATGTAGGCATGCCATTTCTAAATAAATATACAGATATATTTGCCTAGAATGGTTCTCAAGTGTGACTCTGTTGGATTATGTATAATTTGACATTATTGATTGAGTTTTCATGTGTGGGTAGGCTTGCTATAGCATACAAGTAGAAGACAGAGGAGATCTAGAGTTGGTTCTCTCCTCACACCAGGGGAATCCCAGAGATGAAAGTTAGATCATCAGGTTTGATGGTGTTTACCTTTACTAAGTGAGACATCTTAGTAGCTGAACTCATCATACCCTATTACAGAATTCCGGAGATTCAGTCTATGGAGAAAAATAGCAAGAGCATCTGACAGCAAGGCCTGGAGCTTTGCTGCACCCTGTTTTATTGTTAATGTGCATTCATCTTTCATCTATCACATGACAAAACATTGGTAAATGGGAGGATAAGGTCAATAAAATATAAAAGTATGGTGATCAGGGCACAAATTTTTTCAATATGCAGATATCTTGCAGCCATCAAAAACAACCTATCTTTCAATTAAAGGGAAGGGTCTAAAGTAACAACTGAAAATCTGTGAGAACCATTTTGTAGTGCAAGCAGTGACTATTTTAATACCTCCCTGAACTGCAGGTTCCACAGTGTGTTAACCTAATATGGAAGGGCATGAGTACAAAAATAGATGCACATAGACAGTTACTTCTAAATAGAAACATAGGGCAAATGCAGAAAGCTACATTTGGATCAGACTTTTCATTTTGGTCATTCTGTTCACTGTAGAAGCAAATGACCTACAAAGATCTATGTATCTAAGGACAAGGCTTATGCATTATATTTAAAGCTACAAAATGGAATAAAATTAACCATTCACTGTTATTTCTCAAATAGGATTGTTGTCATTTTTATTAAGAATCTGGTGTTTTCCTTGCATTTTAAGTCATCTTATTCTGGCCTGATTTTTCTCATTACTTTCTTTTATGGTTAGTGAGTAATTTTGAAGAGCATGAGAGTTATTTATTTCACAACATATACATAATGTAATAGAAAAAGTGGTAGCACTGGAAGTTAAATAACAAAGATTGCCAGAGATGGTATCCTCTGTAAGGTTCTATATAATTAGAATTCCTTCCAAGGATTGTCCTTTTAGTGACTCAAAAAAGGATAGTTGAGGAGAAAAGTCAAGAAGAAAGGAAATAAAAGACTAGAATATGTAGCCAACAGCAATGGTGGGGTTACTATCCCTGTGGAGCGCTGTTGCCGTGCCTTAAAGATGGCACCGGCCTGAGCTGGAGCCGTTGGAGTAAACAAGTCCTTATTTGGACCCGGGGGCGTGCCCACCAGTGGCCTGATTCTACGTCAATGCCTAGTAGCCTATGACTGTGTGAAGCATGGTATGGGCTCATGGGCGGTCCTATGAAAGGTATATAGTCAGACTCCTGGTGGGGCTCGGGTCCACTTTGCCACTCTGCTGTAACCGTTAAGCAAGACATTCCTGAGTAAACTGTTGCTGGAAGGACGTGGTGTGCTGGTCCTTCTTCCTTGTCGGCACCGCGCATATCCCTACATGACTATGACCAATAATGATGAAGTAAATTAGTCCAGAAACCAAGGTGAAGTTGATGAAGAGGTTTGGCTCATGCCAGTTGGTAGGACAGAATTGTGACTCCCACTCAATTTCATGTATTGCACACTTAACCCTCAATGACTACATTTGTAGAAAGGGCTTCTATGGGGGTGATTAAGTTCAAATGGGGTTATATGTATGGATATAAATAGACTCAGGCTGGTATCTTTATAAAAAGAGGAACATGGCAGCAATTCTTCAATCTGAAGCACTGTGGAGGAAGATAGCATAAGGTCAAGAAGAATGTGTCTTCTGCAAACCAGCAGAAGAACAGTCACAAGATTCAAATAACATGATCTCAGATTTTCCAGTTCAATAACACTGAGAAAGTGAAAGTCTGTTCCTAATTCCACCGGGTTTGTATTCTGCAATGACAACCTGAACAAACCAACATAATAGCACCTTAAGGCAGTTTGGTTGCCCTGGGATTAGTTCTTATTTAAGGCATGAATGTGCACTGTCCTTATAATGTGGTATGGGCTTGCAGAGGGGTTCTAGTGGGAAGAAGAAGAGTATAAATGAATTTCTTGCATCTTGTACTTTTACAAACAACTGGAGACTACAGTAAATATAAAGGGGAGAAACAAAATATGTGTACCACATAAAAGGTACTGAGGACTGAAGAGATGGCTCAGTGATTATGAGCATTAGCTGTCCAATCATGAGGATCAAATTTACTTCTTAGCAGTAATTAACCAAGTCCAAGCCAGAATAAGCTGGTTACCCCATAGACACATATAACTCTAGCTTAAAAGGATCTTATATTCTCTTCTGGCCTCTGTGCACATATGCCCACATAGACATGCAGATAATAGATCATTCATACATGTGTACATGTACATGCATACATACAATAAACTATATGCTATTTTTAAAAAGACTGACATAGATCTATGTTGCTGCAAAGAAATAAGAGAAACAAGACCTTCTGTAGTATTAATAAAAATCATATAGGAAATTGCATTTTACTCATTCATGACAATGTCAGCATGGGATTGGAATACGTCAGTGGTAGAATGCTCGAATAGCATATGCAAGACCATGAGTTCAATTGCCAGAACCACACACAAGAAGTTTAAGGCCAATATGGATACATATAAACTTTCTATATACTTAATTAAAGTACATGATCTTCTGTACCTTTTTATTGTAAATTAATTTTCATACCAAAATTTTATATGTATATGCTCACAGAACCATCAGCTAGAGTAGATAAAGAAAATAGGGCTCCAATGTAGCTTTCACTGGGGGATACATTCTCAATTATTATTGGTTCAAATTATCAGAGACTAATTTAATTTTTCTTCTTCAATATTTATCAAGATTTTACAACATAATATTCTTACTATTGCATTCAACTATGCTGTTAGGTATTATTGGAGCAAGTTCTTCCTTCCTGTTTAGTTTTCAGTTGAGTATATATTTCATTGCATTTCCAAAGAAAAATGTACAGGCTTCTATTATAGTATTGCATTGGGAATTCTTTTGGCATAAATAAATATTTATATTAGTGAAAATGATGAATAGATAAATAGATAGATAGACAGACAGACAGACAGACAGAAAGACAGACAGACAGACAGACGGACGGACGGACAGATGATAGGTAGCTGATCTTCCAAAGTAGACTGCAGGCACATATACATACTACTACTAAAGAATTGAATTATGTTATACTGTGTTTGTATGTCTACCTTCAGGAAATACTGCCAATACTAATTCTTCCAGTTATCCTATATCCTTGGTGACATTCAATATTATCATAATAATTTCAATCATTCTGCACGAGGACAGAAAATTGTTTTAACTATTGGCTAAATAGCATATTTGATAGATTTCTTATATATTATAGTACATAATAATATCAAACATTTTATTAGATCCATCTATATTCATGGTTTGCTTACTTTGATGCTCTTTTGAGTATATTTTAGGGTATTTACTTAATAATTACTTGGCTTTAAATGACTGAATATAGATCTGTAGTATTAAAAGATTTGTCCTCAAATGGAAATTTTATTACAAGATCATCTCTAAAGTTTAGATAAATATAGGATTATATGGATTGATTGTTTGGGGGACTTTAATATCACAATATATAAGGGCAGGGCAAACACAGGGATTGTCACTTCCTCAAAATATGTACAGTATTATGTCTCTGTTATTAAGAGTGATTTACATGAAATTTGGAAGGAAGAGATGAATTAAGGCATTCAGCAAAAGGCTTTTCCAAGCATCTCAGTGGACAAATCTTCTCTGACCATGATGAGTGGGTGCTCTAAGTGACATGTTTAGGAATGATTAATAGGTCTCAAATCAAATTAATAGGTCTTAAGGAAAAGAAACTCCCTGGCACATTTCCTGCCTGTCCCAAAGCTTATGTTACCTTTTGGCTAATGGGTTATTCTGTCTTATAGTATGTTTAGAATTCCATCCCAGTGTCCTAGGTAAGCCATTTAGATGTACATCCTAGTGGTCTTGCAAACCATTTAGATTCTCCTCCCAGTAGCCTATCTAAGTCATTTGTTGCCTATTCTAGTATCCTAGCTGAGCCATATTTTTCATAAAGCCAGCATGTATTGCTGAACCTTGACTATATAGCCAGCATAAGGTTGTATTCAGGAGATAGTGCACAGATGTGGCTCAGAGTTCTAGCAGTTCACATTCCAGGACAAGACAGTTAACTGAGCAGTGTAATATGTGTGTGGGAGAGGCTCAAAAGAGCTGGAAAAATGTGTCCTCAAGACAAGACATTGTGAATTAAATTCCTGTCACATATAAACTCAGTGTCCTTCAACAAGTTATTTAGGTTCTTTGGATTATACTTTTATTGATTCTAAACAACAGTGGTGCTACATAGAGATTCATCAAGTAAAATACTGGGCACACAAGTGTCACTTGTTCCACAACTGTGCCTATTTTTATGACCACATGGGACAACCCAGGAATGGCTGCTACCTACACAGGAATACAGCTTCTCCTAACAGGGTGACAGCCATTCACTAAATCTTCTGACATTTTTATTTTCAACTCTGAGCTTTCTTGACCTTCCAGGAAATGAGATGTAGGTTTTGAAGGATGCTATAAACACCAGATATTCTTAGGTATCATTCAAAGAAGGAAAATTGAGGACATCAGAAAATATTAAAAAGTCTTCAAACAATTCTCTACAATTCTCAACTCCTATGGACTCAACCTTGATTGGATTTACTAACAATACATGGCTTAGCCAGAAATAGGGATTGTCTTATGAAGTATGCAGCACTGAATCTGTAGGCTGGTAGGAAATGGAGCCATATAAAACAGGGTTCTCGACACTAAAATATCAATCTGTCCTCGAAATTGGATTAGAATCTAGTGTCTTTTTTAAATTTCAGACTGTTGTTCTCTACCTAATATTACTTGGAGTTGTATTGTACCAGAGCAATGTCTTCCTCTAAAGATGCCCCTCTTCTGATCTTTAGAACTTTATATTATAGTAGACTACATGACAAAGAGAGTTCACATGTAGATAGAATTGAGATTTCTAATCACCTGATGTTAAAAGATAGAGATTACCTGGATCATACAAATATGACCATCATAATCAAAAGTTTGTTTGACAAAGATGGAGAGACATAAAAGAAGGTCCAAATTGAATATGGAAGTCAACACAGAGACAGATAGCACTGTTAACATTAGGCCAGTACAACGCAGTGCCTACTCCCAACCTCTGGAACTACAAGCTAGTTTACTGGGTTATTTTAAATGACAGGTTTTTGTGACTGATTATCATACCAGCCTGAAGAAGTAAATACAAAGACCAACAGACTTAAACAAGAATCTGTATTGAGTGATTCCTCATCTGTGTATGGTTTGTTGGCTTGGAAACGACACTAGACCTTCACCTGTGGTTTCTCTAACAAAACAGCACAACAACAAAGCCATCAGTGCATTTGCTACTACTTAATTTACTACTAGTTAAAGGGAGCTTATTAACTAAGTCTGTTTAGTTGTATTTAATTACTATGTCCTCATTCCTCCTTTCTGGAATGGTAATGTGTGTTCTCTTTCATTGTGAGTTGGAAGTACACAATACGTTCACGTACTGCATGTTTAGATTTTCTTAAAGTGCTTGCTAGTTTTTTGTCTATTTTGTTAAATCATATTAAACTGTAGTTGCTATTAACTTTATTAAGATTTTAGTAAATTAATTTTAATAAACATTTTGAAAGTTCAATTTATCAGTTTTAGAAAATTTACAATGGATATAATTTGTGATTTTAGTTAGTTCCT
The DNA here is from genome assembly GCA_019843815.1 of Montemys delectorum. NCBI lineage: Eukaryota > Metazoa > Chordata > Mammalia > Rodentia > Muridae > Montemys > Montemys delectorum. The sequence goes on along the minus strand of JADRCD010165870.1, from coordinate 23,502 downwards.
TTATTATTTGAGATTATGATCAAATAATTACATAATTCCCCTCTTCCTGTGGCTTTCTAAATAATTAGTTTGATTTATTTTCCATTAATGTATATTTTAAAATTTTTGAGAATTTTATGCATGAGTATTATAAACATAGCTACCAGTGATATCATGAAGATAATTCTATGTCTATGTTATAAGCAGTTCCTCACATTCTTAGAGGTTGAATCCCAAGCAAGGTTCTGTCAGGAGCTCTTAGATGTATTCCATTCATGACTTCCAGTTCTTGGTGATTCTAGGCATTCCAAAGTTTCTGCCCTTCCCATAACTTCAATTCCTCACTAAATCTTTACATGCCTGTATCTCTGCCTTCTCCCTTTGGTTTCTCTTATAAAATAGATGTCATCAGATATGATCTCATCTTAATCACTTAACTTAACTATAGCTACTAAGAAATTTTCCCTACAAGATCACAATTGGAGGTTCTGGGTAAATATAACATTTAGGGCCTGCCATTCATGTCACCATGAAGGTTAGATTTTCTTTCACGTTTTGAAAGTGTGGAAATGTAATTGCTTTGACCTTTGAGAATAGTCTATAGGGAATATTTTCCCTACATTGGTTTTTATTTGTAGTCTTGTCAAGAATCCACTGATTGTGTATTTATGTTTCTGTTTCTGTAAGTTAAGAGCATTTTGTGATGTTTTAAGATTGTATGGTCATATCATCTAAAAATAGGAGTGATTTTATTTTTTCTTCTCTTATTGTCCTGCCTTTTTTCCTCTCTCTCTCTCTCTCTCTCTCTCTCTCTCTCTCTCTCTCTCTCTTTTTCATTTTTTTTGTAAAGACTAGACTGAAGAAAATTAGTGGTAGCACAAAACTTTAATCTATTTCTGACTTTAGAGGAAATGCTTCCAGGATTTCCCCATATAGCATAGCATTGTCTATAGGGCTATTGTAATATAATGTGACTTATGTTGACCAGTAAGACTTCTATTGTAAGTTTCACCAGGAATTTAACAAAAGATGATGAGGATTTTGTCAGAAACCATTTCTCCATTTTTCTGAGGTGGGGATATGATTCTTTTGTCCTTGGAACTACTTATGTGATGTATTATTTATTAATTTATATACGTTAAACCATTTTTGCATGGCTATAATGACTACAACTTGTATATATTTTAATGTATCATTGAATTATTTTTTTTTTGAAAATTTTACATTTAGTTTCATTATGGAAACTGGCCTGTCTCTTTCTAGCTTTGTTTCTGAGTTTCTACTCGCTTTCTCTTTGTAATAACTGCTTTACACAATCAGCTTTGTAGTGTCTCTACCCTTGTATTTTATGCAGCAATCTAAGAAGTACTAGCTTTACTTCTTTTTAAAAGCTCTAGAACAAATCAACAGTGAATTTGTCCATTTATTAAGATTTCTTTGTTGGGAAACTGTTACTTCTTCAATTTAATTGATTATTATAGATTTGTATAGACTGCTTATTTTCTTTAAATTTAAGTTGGTAGATTTTATGTGTCCAGAAATTTATTTATTCTTTCTAGATTCTCAGGTTACTGAAATATATTTAAGTATTTAAAATATGTTGCTAAACTCATGGCACTGAGACTTTTTTGTTTACAAATCTAAAACTCAATATTTCTAGAATTCATTTTGCTTATAATATCTAGATATTGAACTGAATCATTGTCTTCAGTCTCTTGAACACACATGAGTGAGTTGTGGACTAGTCAGGTGACTAATCCATCACACAGGCTTTCATATTTATTACTATTTCCTCACATCTCTTCACTTTTTAATTTGGAACATTCCGGATTCCTTTCTAATCACACTACTTGGCTTTGGAGAGTTTATAGATACATCTTTTTACTGATGAGCTCACTTGCATATTATCTGATCCACTTACTACCCGTGTTTGTAAGAGATTCATGTCTCTGGCTCTTCTCAGGAAGTCAGGCATATACACGGGACTTCCTTCTGTCCATGGCATGTAAGCTGAAAGCAACCGAGGTTGTAAGAGAATCTGGTTCTTATTTTCTTACTCTGTAATAAACTATGTCACATCCAGATGGAGAATAACTGAACCTACACCCTAGTATAAAGACACAAAATTCTTCTTTCGTAGAGGCTGGTGAGCTGCTAATATATCCCAGCCTTAGTCAACCAACAATGGGAAATTAGACACTGACATAGGATGTAACTTATTCTATATCTAAAGCCATCTCACAAACAAACAACCGATAAACAAAGAGAAGGCAGATAGAAACCTTTCTTCTGTTCCACAAAGATGATCAACTGATTAGAATTTCCATGATTTTGGACAGTTAGATTATTTCTTTTTTTGAACCTAAATTACCTTTAACTATAGTAAGCTCCTTTGATGCAGTTTAATGTAGCGTGCTCATGTTAGAGTCTAATTTAGTATTCTTTTGATTTTAGATTTTTATTTTTATTTTTATGTATGTGTATGTGTATGGTTTTATACACCTAAGTGCAGTGTCTGTAGGGGATGCAGAGGGCCTCTGATCTCCTAGACAGGGAGTTACTGGCTGCTAGCTACCTGGCATAAGAATTAGGAATCAGATTCGGGGCCTGTGAATGAGCAGCAAACCCTTTTAAGCTTAGAGCCATCTCCTTAGCCACTAACCTAACAGAAGACCAGCCTGTACCAAACCCAAAGCTAAGAATGTTATCAGATAGCATGTAGGGAAATTTGTCTGCTCTGCTACAACTTGCCTGTCTGATTTTCCTCCAAATGTATTTTAAACGTGTCTTGATTTATGGTTTTCTTCTGTTCCATAACTATAAAAAAACTTCACAAAGGTGTAAAAGTATTGGAACATAGTGTTTGAAGAAACCTGAATCCATGATCCCAGAATATGGCTCATTCATATTTGTGTCCAGAACTAATTCCATTGGTGTTAAGAGTTGCTTTGGGGGTATCAAGAAGGATATATCCAACTTTAAAACTATCCCTTTCAAATCCTATGGATTTTTTAAAAAGATTTATTATAATATGTAAGAACACAGTAGCTGTCTTCAGACACACCAGAAGAGGGCGTCAGATCTCATTACAGATGGCTGTGAGCTACCATGTGGTTGCTGGGATTTGAACTCAGGACCTCTGGAAGAGCAGTCAGTGCTCTTAACCACTGGGCCATCTCTCCAGCCCCCCAAATCCTATGGATTTTAAAGAATCTATACCATATTTATATCTTATAAGATGTCTTTTCTGACTCTTTAGTCTCAAATATAATACCAAGGTAAATGTACACAAATTTGTATGAATGCTGAAATTCATTTTCTCTACATAGGAGTTTCTGGGTCTGAGAGAAAGGATAGTGTAAGTCTTTGGCTAAAGGCTGATGGTTTGAAAGCACCTGACTGCTTGTAAATAATCGGCTAAGCCAAATTTCCTGCAAGAACTCAGTGCTGGGACCACCAATAGACCTTCCAGCAACACTAGACAACACTCTCAGTGTGGCCTAGCATGGCAATTCCTAAAGCTTATAGGGATTAGTTCTTAATTGACTGAAGCCTGAATTCCAAGTTATCAGATGGTTCTCTCTACAGAGAGATCAATGCTAATGAAGGGCATTGTACCTAGCTACAAAGAATAGAATTTAAACCCTCTGAATTCTGTGTCATGAATAAACGCATTTTTTTTCATGAATTATTCTAAGAGAAGGAAAACAAACAAACAGGTTTTCCTCAAGGATGAAGCATGCCTAGATATTTGGCTTTCGTTCATCGATTCCATCTTGAAATCCTTGTTTAAAATGACTTAAATCACCACAGAAACATAACCTCCCTCTGAGCTAATCTGCTCAGTGATGTCCAGAAGAATGCGAGCTGAATAGCAAGTCTGAGCAGACCTCCTGGGACTGGGCTCTCATGAGAGCATGAAGGCACCAGTTTCCTCCACATAAAAGGGAATGGAACACATTTGCTCTGTTTTCTGCTTTTCTGTTGTGAAATATGAGAAACACTTTCAAGAAGTTCCTTAGGAATCCCTAAGAATAAACTATTCCTGGCCCCACACATCCCTTTCTCTTTGTGGAAATCAGATTACAGCCTCCCAGTGATTTCTCAGAAGAAAATCAAAGCCTACTGCTCCGGAAACATCCAAAATACTCTCCCTTCCCCAGAACACACTAGTGGTTGCGCTACTCCTCCTGCACTGTGGGAGTCTGAGTTCATATCCTCGTATTGCCAATGAGATGACATCACTGCTGCTTTCCATAATGAGTTCTTCCATATGTGCTGCTTGCTGAGAAAAACACATATGTGGGAACTCTAGATGAAATATGCATGCGCTGTGAGCCTACTCTAACTTCCTCTCCTCAAGGAAACAACCAAGGATGCTATTCAAACACAATTTAAAGGACACGTTGAAATAACATTCTCTTCTGTGAATTTAAAACAATCCTCAAGTCTGCAAGGACTTAACTCTCTCCAGTGATGCATAAACCTTTTGTGAACTGGGTTTAATGCAAGGGGTTGTCTTTATGGGAGTCACTAGCTATCCACAGACAAAAGGGCTTCAATAACACTAACACACTGAATACTAGTAGAGTGTTTAATGCTCATGCTAGAGTTCGTCGGATGGTGTCGTTTTTTCCCACTAAGAAGGTAACAGAGACTGAGGCCTAGATGCTGAGTTAGATGACTTGTGCAGGCAGAGTCCCCAGAGAGAAGCAGGGAACACCTGGAGCTCCTTCTATTTCAGTGCATCAGAGAACAGTGCCTAGGATGAACAGTACATAATTGTTGTTGATAAGACAATTTGGAAAAGGATTACTTGCCAAATCTCCACCCTGAAATGCTTGAAAATCTGTTCACTTGATCTTCTTTTTTTCTTCTCTTTCTGGAGGTGGGCTGCAATAACAGATGCAGGTACTTTGAAGCCCTTCAGAAGCCTCCACGCCCCAATCCCCCAGAAAGCACATTCAGTGAAGTCTTGGGGCTTCTGTCCTTCTGTAAGCATAAACTGAACTCCCAAGGAAGTTTTCTCTTGTCTGAGTTTAAACTTAATGGTAGCAGATGTGTGTCACCATAGTATCACTAATTCTTGCATAGGTTTATGCGTTTCTTTTCTTCTTATCTTTCTTAAGTTCTTCCTTAAGAGCTAGGAGAATGAATCCTTGTTCTCTAATATAAGTGGGATTTGCCCCTTTCTAATCTTGCTAGATAGCCAATAAAAAGCTATTTCTCTGAACTATTCCTCTGAAGTCTTTGGGATTCAGCTGGTGACAGACTCTTGTTTTCCATCTTTTACATTCCTGACCCCTTCTCTCATCTCCATTCTGGGTAACTAAGTGAGATTATTTCCCTGTGGTTCTGTTCTGCAGGGTTTCAGTGTTGTGTGTAGTCATGAGTTTTCAGGTTGACCAGTCTCTACAGTTTAATGTGGCTCTTCACCTGGTCTGAAATGAATAGTGTTAATGTTAGAAACATATCCTCCTCTTCCACCCAGAGAACTGTCACCCAATCATGCTTTCCAGTCCCCAGGAAGATCTGGCCATATCTCCATGAGCAGGTATCAATACTAAGTCACTAATACTAAGCAACACTAATCAGCCTTGTAAATATCCTTACTCATTGTTAAGACATACTTAGGGAAATAGGAGAGAAAAGATTGTCCTCCCTGCTATCATAGGAGGCTATGCAAAAGAGTTTATTATGTTCACTGGGTATAGCCCAGAATCATTGGAAAGCTCCTAGCTTGAAGAGGTTCTTTTGTGAGAATCCTCATTTCACTGATTTTCCAAGGAGTCCTTGGAAATATGCAGGTATATTCTAAACATTTTGAGAGTACTTGTCTGGAGCCAAACCTCCAAACGAATCTGAAATTTATACTTAACAGAAAATTCCACACTTGCCAGTTACTGAAATCTGCACCACATGGTTCTGGGGTAGGAAATGAAAGAATCAGCTGAAAGAGAGGGAGGGGGCAAGATTTGGTTGCTAGCAGTGAAAGACAGAAGGCAGAATTAGAAATGTTTTATTCTTCACTCATTGATTCCAGCTTTTGTTCTATACAAGTTTATTTTTAAAAATGTGGATGCTCCATTTTCAGAGGCTGATCTAAAAATACATGCCTGCATGCCTGAGGCTACAATGTGTACATAAATCCAAACCCACAGAAGAAAGTTGTTGTATTCAAGAGCAGAGTAGACCACAAAACCGAGCTAAAGGATCCCTTCCCGGAGGTGGGTGACATATGAACACATTATACATGTTTATAAAATGTCAGAGTTGATTTTATGAATGGGCAGAACAAGTTTTGTAGGTGGCAACTGTAAAGAACATGAATAAAGAGAATCTTATAGGCATGATCCCATACTGGCCCTTCATGCTTTCTAAAAGACACCTCCATCATCCTAAAGCTAGAACACCAGGGTCAACATTGAGCTGGGGTGTTATTTCTATATGATCACCATCACAGTTTGTTTTCATAAGTTGGACTACTTTACTACACATAATGATGATATAAATCAGGTACAGTCATGAACCAAATAAGGTATTTGAGTTGACAATGAAGACTACATTGCCTAGTGATGTCATAATCATCTTTCCAATGATTTTCTCACAGTAATGAAATCACCTAAGAATACATTTCTCAGAACATATCGTTGTCTGAAAGAGACATATGCCTTTACTGATATTATAATTTAATAGATGATCAACATGGTTAATGAAAATTTAGTAACTCATCAAAAACCATACCCGTAGAAATAAAATATTTGATTCCAAAGCGTATGTACCAGATGAGAGGTGGCATGCATAGAGATTAAGAGTACATCCAGCCTCCTCCTTCAGAATTCCTGGGTCTGTGTAACCAAATATTAACTTTTTAATCATAATAAAGCTTACAGATGAAACAATAGGTTTCTGTGATTAACACAGGGGCAGCATAAACACTTTAAGCCACTGCAAAGTAGGGAAGGGGTAAGCATAATGCAGATGAGTTTAGATGCTCCCCTTGGAGTTATGCTATCGAAATCTACTGAAATACAATGACAAGGCACAGACTAATAGGAGAAGTACATGCTTTAGTTAACCAGCAGGTATTCATGGGAGCCTTGCAAGAGTAGAAATTCAACAACAAGCAGATGGTTAAGGCTTAAATAACCCATGCAAAGGTAGAGAGAGAACAGGGCAGCAGGGGTGGGGGGGCTAATTAGGCATTTTAGAGTGATTATAAATAATTTGTTAGGAAAAATGAAGAGCTTGATGTATAGACTTGTGACAAAGTTCTTTTTTTAAAAAAACGATTTTCTTTATTATTATAAATAAGCACACTGTAGCCGGCTTCAGACACACCAGAAGAGAATGTCAGATTTCATTATGGGTGGTTGCAAGCCACCATGTGGTTACTGAGATTTGAACTCATGACCTTTGAAAGGGCAGTCAGTGCTCTTACCTGCTGAGCCATCTCAACAGCCTATGACAAAGTTCTTGAGAACTATAGGTTCTGTGTTCTATTTTCAGTTTCTCTCTCTGTGATGGGAGTTGAGTCTATTTTGAATCTATCACAAGTCAGAGGATGAAAAGGATCATGTTCTTGTCTGACAGGTTCAGACATAATGGAGATGGGGAACCTGGAGATGTTTGCTGTGTTTGCTACTCCCTGGTCCTCTCAGTGTGAGGTCTAGAAAGTATCATATCTGGGGGTACATTTTTTGTTGTTTTGCTTTGCTTTGCTTTGCTTTGTTTTGTTTTGTTTTTGTTTTTGTTTGAGCCTCAACACTAAGTGTAGAAGAGGCTAGTATAATTTTATAAAGAAGCAGACAGTGTGTACTTTCAAGGCTACAGGCCTTAGGCCATCAGTTACTCTGTAGTTCTGTTGCTGAAGCTGTTAAAGCACAGATGTGCAATCTGCAAACAAATGAACGATTGTGGCTGTGCTCCAATGATACTCTGTGAACACTAAAGGTGAATTTCACATCACTTTTACATGGTGTTAAACATCATTCTCCTTTCCCTGATTACTTAAAAATACAAAAACCATTCTTCATTCTAGTTAAACATGAACAGGCAGTGGGTAGAACTCATAGACTACAGTTTGTCCACCTTTTGTGTGGGACTTATAACGAAAGGTTCTGCTTCACGGGATATAGGCCACCCACAGCCAAACTCAAGACCTAATCTTTCTGGATCCAGTCAAGAACTAACTGCTTGGGAAAGAGCGAATGTGAGCCTTGAAGTCTTTGCTTACTGGGGCTCAAGCTGACATGTTGTAGACCTTATCTTGTTAACATCCCAAAGTCTCTACAAAGCATCAGTGCTGAGCCCTCCATGACCCTGGTAGGGACAGACTGGCATGGTTCCTGCACCTGAGACAGGGCCCCACTATAAGCCTGCAAGAATGTAGATGTTTGCTATGGACATAAGGCTTGTTTGTGTAATAACGTACATATTTTCACATCCCACCGAGGAATGTCTTCTCCGTTAACATTAATGATTCCTTGATAATCTGAAATAGCAGGAGTCCAGGAGTCAAAGATGTGGCTAATGTGTCAGTAAAATGGTAAATGCTGGGACCTTCAGGATAACCATTGAGGCTATGGAAGCTCTAAATACATAAGTTCAAAATATGTAATTTTTCAACTATGAAAAATGTAAGGATGCAATATGAATTATGAGGGACTTCATAAATCAAAAGGAACAAAAGCAAGTATACTATGAGCTAGCTTATCAGAAAAATACAAAGACAGACAGATCCCTGAGATCAAGGTCACCCTTGGACAGAGCAAAATTAACCCCATGTGTGGTAGAAATGGTAATTTCAGGGCAGGGTTCCACCCAACTAGTTTGTAGGGTGGTCTTTTGCAATGTTAAGAAAAAAAATGTATGCTTGCTGTCTTCCCATAATTGGAATAAATGGCTAGATTGATATGTAAAATAAAAGACTGGACCTATATTCTGCAGGAGATGGGCTATTCAGAGAATCTTTTAAGATAAAGAGAGAGAAATACTTTGAGAACAGAGACAGACATACTGGCAGACAGATAGACAGATGGACAGACACACACACACACACACACACACACACACACATATACACACACACAAGCAAGCAGGACATGATCAGAGAAGTCTCTTAGAATATCAAGCAAGCAGATGATAGAGAAATCACTGGAGAGAAAGCAGAACACAGAAAGAAACATACTGGAAAAACTGTATCAAGCAGAACACAGGTTGTCAGCTTAGACCCATGATTTGACTTCGAATCATTCTTTTTGCCACTCCCAGAAACCCCTTCTTTCAGAACCCCAGTCTGTGCTAAGGCTGCTGCCTGGTACAACAACAGTACCTAGTGCTTATCCAAGGGCAAGAAGGGCCACTACCATTCCTTGCCCACAATAATTGCCATGGCTGACACTTCTGTAACAAAAACCAGGCAAGTCGGAGAAAAGCATAGCTAATGTATTTAATCAAAATGTTATGGGACACAGAAGCCTTCAGGAATAAATCCCAAATACACCAGGGAAATGTGTGTTTTCATGCTTAAGTATGATGGAGAATGGACAGCTGTGAAAAGTGTAGCTGGACTAAAAGTTCTGACTTAAAGGAGCAGACTGATGGAGATGGGAGACCAGTCTAGTCTGTTCAGATTCCTTTTGGTCTTTGTTGCATTCCTCTCTCCAGGCATGTGGCAAGGCCCCTCTGGAATGAAGGTCTTATAACCTATTATTATATAAGATCTAGGGAGGCTTTCTTGACAGCAAGCACCTATGAAAAACATCAGGGGAAGATTAAGGTGATATTCTAGATGTTATAACCCATCTTAAGGAAGAGGGATTTTAGCTTTTCTAAGTCACTTCAAGAGAAGAGAAGAAAGAGAGACAGGAGAGGGAGGGTCTGAGCCTTCACACAACATCTTCCAATTTGATATCCTTAGCAAACCAAAGTGCCACACTTTGAGGCATTACTTTCTGGGCCCTAAAACTTACAATACAGTCAAGGAAGCCTTTTTTTTTTTCTCAGAAGAACATCTCAGATTGTAGATAATGGCTCATGATCCTGTGTAGACCAACTCCAAATCTTTGCTTATAGCAATACTTTTCCCAGCATGCTCAAAATGCAAGCCAGGCAGGTCTGACTGAATAGTGAATAGTTTTGAAGCTAAAGGAGTGACATCAGTGGATCTTATATATTCATTTCTATTAGGTAATATTGCTAGTTTTATTGGATTAAGGAAGGAATAGGGCATCAGTTATTCATTATTTGATTTCATTTGTAAGGGCATTTCCAGATAAATTAGCTGATCAAAGACTCGTCATAAATATGGGTGGTCCTACCCAAGGGTGTGGTATCACAGACTGAAAAAGTAGAGAGAAAGATGAATGAGACCAACATTCACCTTTCCTTTCTTCCTAAATAAAGGTTCAACATGACAAACCAAATTACACCCCTGCCATTTTACGCTCCCATCATGTCTTTCCCACTGTAATGGACTGTACCCCTCAAACCATGAACCCATAAACCCCTTTCTCCCTTCAGCCACCTCTTGTCAGGTGTTTTGTTGCAGCAAAAGGAAATGGAACCAATATATTTGATGCAATCTTCATACATTTTTTTGGCCATGGGGAAGAATTGCAAAGTGCTGTTGTCACTATAATAGATTTCTACCAAAGGGAGAAACAAAAGAGGAGAGGCATTGGTAGCCACAAGAGAAAATCCAAAGCTTTTTTTAGCATGATCTATCTTTCATTCTCCAAATTAAAATATGATCCACCAAAATCTATATTCTGTGATTGGTTAAGAAGATTTATGGAAAACTGTTACAGTGCTATCTCCTCACCTTTATATTCTCTCTGTGTCTGTCAGCATTTTTAACCTATTCTTAGCTCTCAATGATCTCCTCTTCACCTTTGATCTAGCTCAAGCTTTACCTTCCACTCAAGCCACTCTCTCCAATACCCACTGTACTCTCTAGGCACTAATAGGCCTGTGAATCAAATTTAAACTTTTATGTTACTGAGATGTTTATCCCCTATAAGATCTCTGATATAATTCTATTGTGTGTTATAAGCCTGATGTGCTCAAAAGTGTCTTTTTTTTTTCCAGAGCTGAGGACCGAACCCAGGACCTAGTGCTTGCTAGGCAAGCGCTCTACCACTGAGCTAAATCCCTAACCCCCAAAAGTGTCTTCTACCACACCCGTAATAACACATAAGAGAAGCTTAGGATCGACCCTTTGTTTGAGATTGCGAAACAAAGGTCAGGGAAGACAATAAACTGAGTCAAGTGAAATGAAAATATTATAAATAGGAATTTTTCTGAAATCTTGTCTTTGAACCAATGCTTAAGCTGCCATCCATAAAGTATCTTAATAGACTTATGCCACCTGATAGCCAGAAGATAGAATAATGTAAATGTAACCTCTAGCCACACCATTCTTTCTACTTGGAGTAATCTGTACTTTATGGAGATTCTATGAGAAAAACAAGAGTCCTGCCCAGTCACCAGGAGATGGACTGAATACTTCCTTCTCTATCTACAAAAAAGTCAAGAAAGGCTTCCTATTGAGTTGGAAGCAAAGAAAACACTGAGTTGATTTTGTTGTTGTTTCCATGTGTGTGTGTGTATACATATATTAGTTTTTTCCATATATGTGTTTATGTGTGTGTGTATACATGCATATACAAAGCAAATGTATTTAATAGCAATTTATTCTTTTTGTTCTTTTTTTTTAAAGGAAAACCTATGTTTAAAAAGAAAAGATTTATTTTATTTATATGAGTATATTGTAGCTGTCTTTAGACACACCAGAAGAGGGCATCAGATCACATTACAGAGGGTTGTGAGCTATCATATGGTTGCTGGGAATTGAACTCAAGACCTCTGAAAGAACAATTAGTGTTCTTTCCTGTTGAGCCACCTCTCCAGCCTAGCAATTTATTCATAAGTAAACAGCTCACCATATTTGAACCTCATTTGCTTAAACATCAAATGAGGATGCATTGCTCATGCTACTGAGAATACTTAACATAATTTTTTTAAAGCATTAAGTCTGATTGAACCCAAAGGCTTAACAAAAAACAATTCATTTTATTTTGCATATGAAGTGTTTGCCCTTAACTGAAGGAGATATATTTAAGTGATATCAACTGTTAAGTGGATTATTTCATATATTTTAAAGCCTTTTTAGTGTGGTCAAGAGTGAGCTGGACACTAAGAATGTTTGTTCATGTTTGCCTTTGGGACTTGGTAGTCTGGAAGGATATGGCTCCAGCTTCATACAGGATATGTTTAAAACAAATGGAAAACTGAATGATACAAAAATGCATTACTTTAGTCTTATGGAACAGTGAAGTCAAATGAAGCAGAGGACAACTGAGAAACCTTTAGGGAGAGGAAATCCACTGCCTAAACAGAAGGGTGAGCTAGATGTCTATAGGTGGGAAGGTAAAGAAGAACAATGTGTATTTTTCATCAGCCATTAAATGAGAAATTACTAGCAAAATAGAGTTGCCTCACTTCCCAGGGGGCTAACATCTTATTCATATTCTTATAAAAGAAAGTTGAAGTTTCCTGAGCGCTTCAAAAAGAAAGCTGTATGCTACACTGGTTTTTTATGAATCAGCCATTTCCAAACATAACTGCATTACGTGTCTTTTAAAGACTTCTGCTATCACTCTCTGAAACCCCGGGAAAAGAATCTCTGTGGTTTTGCATTCCTTTTCATTTACTCTAGAGGAAAACACACCATGAAAATTTCCATATGTTCATCTTCTCCTGTACATATTTATGTGAACAGTTTCCTTTTTAACAACTTTCAAAACATATGCTCTTTCCCAAGTTATTTCCCCTAAAAGTAATTCAGTGCTGGCATGATTCATGGATTATGAGGACCATGCAAAGTTACTGAACCAGGTGTGACATTTGGACTCGTTAAAAGTCAATTGTATCAGAACACATCAAATGGCAAGATTTGCCCTCGCCTTTGGGTGCTCACATCATTACACTTTAGTCTGTGATGAAGCTGTTACAACTGAAGCAGGCTGCTAGTTTAAACAAGAGATCGTCACTGTACTCATTTGCCATATAACATTCTTCTAAATGCAAAATCTTGGCATCTGAATGAAGATGAATGGGAGACAGTCAATAAATACAAATACCGAGAGTAGTAGATCATAACGTCCTACACTCAGCCCTGATTTCTACTGAACTGAAGTAAATAGCACAAGCTTATTTTAAGTTGTAAATGTTCAGCCAAAGGATTTTCTAAAGATCCATTATAAAGTTCTATTAATAACACCTCTCACCCTACAGTCAATTCCAGTTTTGAAATTAATATATACATTAGGTTAGTAGTTTGGATAATGTTGAACATCCATTTTATGCTATTGCCATGATCTAGATCTGGCCTGAATATTTTCCAGAGATTCACATGGTGAAGTTGGAATGCCATGAAAACGATAATAGATAGGGACTCCAGATAGTGATTAGATCCCTTCTTAAGGGATACCTCTTAGTCTCATATAGTGATTTCTCATTATTGCAAGTTGAGATAAAATCTCCACTTCTACATATGCCCCTTTACACACATACTCATGTCCCTTCAGATTCTTCATTATATTGTGAAAAAAATCAATGTGCCCTTCACCAAAGCCCAGACAAATAGGATAGATTGGTTATCTTAAACTTTTAGCTCTGAAACCATAAATCAAATAAAATCATTTTGTTTAGATAAAGTATTGAACTTTTGGTACCTTTTGTTATAATAGTAGACACTTGACTTATATTGGGAACCATTACTACAGTGTGTGGTTGTTGGGATAAAAGTATTTAACAATATAGAAAAAGCTTTGGAACTGGATAAGCAGGGTTTAGACAACAAGCTGCAAATGGTAGGTTCCATCGTACATGAGAAGCATTCTGAGTGATTCTGATGATGGCTCAGAATAAAGGGTATAAGGAAAGATCTAGATATTTTCCAAGAGGATGTGGTCTCAGAGAGAAATGAGGACTGTCCTATTGGAAATTGGAGAAAGGGAAATTCTTATTATGAAGTAGCAAACAACTGCATTGTACATGCCCTTGAGCTTTAGGAGTGCCATACTTGCAATGATGGACTTATTTAACTGATAAATGAAATTTCTAAACAAAATATAGAAGGAGCTACATCAGTGCTCTTGGCAGCTTGCAACATGGCTTAAGAGTAGAAGGAAACTGACCAGAATAATTTGAGAAGTCGCAGCCCAGAGAAAAGTATGCTTGAGCAAACAAAATACAGATATAGGCAAATAACCACTTTCTAATGAGATTATCCCAGATAAAAGGAATCTGGGTATCATTTTTCTGAAACAGGGAAATGGCCTCGAGGACATCTCCTAAATCTCTGAGGCCTCTTCTCTTAACACAACCCTGAAGACCTTCAAGGACAAACATGGTTTTAGGGAATAAACCTAATGCCATAGTTACAAGCTTACTAACCAGTATTGTCCTGGAATTTGATCTGGGCTCCTAAATGACCAAGTGAAGGCACTGACATTGGAATTTGATCTGGGCTCCCAAATGACCAAGTGGAGGCACTGACATGGGCTATAGGGACTATGCAAAGGGACAGGCCAAATGGAACATTTTGACTTGTTATATACATCCTTGTCCCCGAATGTATCGAGTAACAAGATTTAACCACCAAGCTTGAGACATTCATATTATAGTCTGTGCTAATTCTACAGGCTTGTTGAATATAGAAATTGTGGGGTCAGTAGTTGCTTCCACTGAGTTTTCAAAGGAAATCTCAGGGGTCCACATAGAGATACTGGGAAGGTTCGTTCTATACTGGAATGCCTTGTACAGCCAATGGAGGAGCACTACTATTCTTGAAACGTTAAAGTAAGAGTCACTACTATCAAGACGCACAGGCTCTAGCATGTAACCCCAGGGTATTGCCATAGGAACTATAATAGGTTAACTCTATGGAGAGTAGGCAGCCTGGGCCAAGCAATGTCTACATACCATTTGACTGTGCACATTATGTTAGGTCTGGATCTTTAGGATTTGATGCCTGCACTGTTTGCTTTCAAACATACTGGGAGCCAGAAACCCTTTTCATTTTGAGCATTCTTTTTTTGGAATCAGACTTACCTTGTGTCTGTTCTACCATAGTATATTGAAAGCATATAGCTTGTTTTTAATTTTACAGGGTCACAGCTGAAAGAGTTTGCCCTGAGCCTCAAATGAGACTTTGGATATGGACTTTTGAGCGAAGCTGACATGACTTCAGATTACATCGGTATGGAATGTATATATTTTGTGTTTGGAGAAGAACATGAACACTGGTGGCCAGTGAAATAATGAGGTTTATATTCAGTAGTGCTTCTCAATCTTCTGATACTCCACACCATTAATGTTGTGCTAAACCCTAGCCATAACTGCTACATCATAACTGAAATTTTACAGTTGTTATGAATCATAATATAAATATTTGATATGTAAGATATCAGATAAGTGATGCCCTCCTAGAGGAGTTGCAACCCACAGGTTGAGAACTACTGACATCCAGTAACATCAGTCCCTCCCCCACCAAAAGTTTCATCTATTGGAAGTATGGTTCTCAGTCTGATAAGAATGAAAGGTATTAGAACCTTTAAGACAGCTGACCTAATAAAAGGGAATTAGTCTTTGGGGGTACCACCTCAGAAGTAACAGTCTCATGCAGTAAGTTACCATCAACAGAGATGAATCTACATGCTTAGCTTCTTCTACAAAAAGGCTTCTACATTTTAATTCTTTACTATGTTGTAATAGAATAATGACCATTAACAAATTTATACTTTTTCTTTATAAAGTCCCAGTCTTATTTGTTTTGCAACCAAAAAAAAAAAAAAAAACCCAACCAGTTAAAATATATATATTTGTAGTAAATGAGAAAAGGACATGATAATTCCTAGCAGAAAGGACTGAATTTCCCATGGACATTATTTCAAAAAGTCATTATTGATATATCAGACCTCTCATTTAGCAGGAGAGGAAATTGAGTATGTAGAGAGGGAGTACAGTCTGCAACAAGACACTCATAAATCTTATAAGACCAGGCCCTTCATATCCCCATCTCAGCTCTGATGGGCTTCTGACAATCTGCACAGGAGGAAGCTGAGCAGCCCAGGAGCACAGGAAGTGCTCCCTAAGACACTACTGGGATCAAAGTGCTCCAGTCTCCCTTATCCCTGAGCGCTCAATTCCATTCAAACTTTGCTTTCCATTTTGGCTCACTTACTTTCTAAATAAAAAAATACATAAAATAAAAGCTTGGGACTGAAATACTGGCGGTCTTAGAAAATGTTCTATTAAATTGTTTCATCTCAATTAAATATGGTCAAGTTTTTGCTCTCTCACAATTCATTTTTTTTATTCACCACTCATTTCATTCATTTATGGAAGAGCATGGCAGCCAGGCAAAGCTCTGCTGAGATTCTAAAGGCAAGAGGATGGTCTCCTTGGGGACAAAGGAAGACTTTTCAGAAGAAATGAGGGTTGAATGTTGTGCTACTTAAGGCACAAGAGGCTTAGGCTTAGCATCTCAGCCACAAAATTCACAGAAATATTAGGTAAGATGAAATACTGTGTTTCCACAGTGGTAAAGAACTCGGGATGTTCTAGAAAGCTGGGGCAGTAAGAATGGATTGCTGTTTAGGAATGAGATAGGAACTGCTAGGGGTTAGGAAAAGGTTATTTAATTTTTTATTTAATTTTTTTTCATGTAACATATGTTGGTCATATTCTTTTTCCACTATCAATTCCTATCCGATTCTTCTTACCTCCCTACCTATGCTACACCATACTCTGTCTCCAAAAAAAAAAACAAAAAAAAAAACCAAAAAACAAAAAAAAAAAACCAAAACCAAAACAAAAACAAAAACCAAAACCAAAACAAAATTCCAAAACCCTACCAAAAAAGGGACATCTGTGCACACATGCATATACACACTTATGAGCTCTCTCTTCCCCCCTCTCACACACACACACATAGACACACACACACACACACACACACCATGGAAACAATTTTACACTTGTGAACAACTCCTGGGCATTGGGACCACATGCGAGTGTGGTTAATATACCTAGTAACCTTATTGAGGAAAACTGATTTTTCCCTTTTCTAGAAGGTATCAATTGCAAATAGCTTCTTGGTTGAGGGTGGGGCAATGGTAACTGATGAAAAAACATCTACACCTGGACAATGTGCAGAGTGTGAAGGACTTAGGAGCACTCGGAAAAGAAAGTTTTGAGTTCCACCATAAGGTTTGAATGGAATGGAACTACAAGGTAAAGTGAAAAGGATTTCAAAACACAAGGCCCAGCCTCTACCATGGGTGCAAACAAGTCAGACTGGATCCTGTCTCTAAGAAAAGAGAAACAGGGTTCAAATGATAAACTCTCATTTGTATAATTTATCTCCTTATAAATTAGACTTCTTCATCAACTTCTCTATTCTGAAATTCAGGAGTGATGACACATGTAGGTCATCATTTTTGAAGCTTTCCTACAGTGCCATCTCAAGCACCTTGCTGGACACATTGGCTTGGCTATGTGTGGCCACAGGAGCTATTCTAGTTCCTTTGCTGCACCAGGTCTGTGTTTCTGTACACAGTACATCCAGGGCATCACTACTTTTTTTTGCCCCACTGGGATACTGGCTTTCCTTGTCTATTACATTGTGTTTCTCTTCTTTCTTTCTTCTTCCCTTTCTCCTCTCTTGCCTTCCTTCTTCTCTCCATCTCTATCTTCCTCCTCTCTTTTTTCTTCTTTCTTCCTTTCTTCGTTTCTTCCTTCCTTCCTTCCTTCTTTACTTCCCTCCCTACCTCTCTCCCTCCTTCCTTCCTTCCTACTTCCTTCCTTTCTTCCTTTATTACTTCCCCCCTCCCTTCTTTCTCTTTTTCCCTTCTTAAGAGGCCTTTTGTGAAGATTATAGCCCATACTGTGGATTAAGTGATACATAAAGATCTAGTAATATCTTTAAAGGCATTTAGTATTATGAAAAAAATGAATTTACAGTTTTCAATGAAGATATAATAAAAATCAGGCCCATATAACCATAGTCTTCCCAATTATTTTTCTTCCTGTCTAATCTGCTAGGAGCAGAGGTGCTGCTGGGAAGCCCTGTCATACTGCTTTACACTTAACTTTCTGAATCTTCCCTAGAATCTCAGTGACCAGTGCCTGCAGATCTGCTGCTAAGGGTCAGTGGGATAGAATGTTGTCACTGATCACAGTCTCTTACTGAGTGCCTACATTCTTGGTGCCAGTACCCAACAACTTTAAAATATATTCAAAGTCAAGTATACAGACTCAAACCCCTTTTATCAGTTAGGAAACAGAGAGATAGAGTGATTCTCTTATGTTTCTGATTGCTGTTTTATCTGTACCCTGTGGTTCCTCCTGAATTGTCTCCAGCTATATTTTAGGAAGGAAATATAAAGAGATCATTTATAAAACTTACCATCATGAGTTCCCCCAATGACAGCATTTTGTAGATATGGCAGAACTATATTAAAGCCAAAATATAAAGTGTCATATATAACATCATAAAGGTTCTATGTATTCCTATACAATTATCAACTGCCTGGAAATGCTAGGTCCATTACCTTTTTAGAAAAGAAAATTCACTTCCAATATCATCACCTGAAAGATAATGCTAATTAAAAAGCTTAAACTACCATTTCATGACAGTCAGCGATTTTCACTTCTGTATCCATATGATTCCTTTCAAGTATACATAAAATACACAAAGTTGTTGGGAGTGGTAGCACACTCTAATCTCAATACTGGGGAAGCAGAAGCAGGTGAATCTCTGTTAGTTTGAAGCCAAACTGGTTGAAACAGTAATTTTGAGGCAAGCTGTCTCAACAAAAAACAGCTAGGTAAAAATAAGTAATTTTAAAATCATCTTTAATAATTCATTATGATTTCTATATTGTACAGAGCACAAAATGGTCATGTTTCCATTTTGTATTCTACTCTCCACTACCTTCATAGATTACTTGGCGTCTTGTTGCTGCCTATTTGGTAAATGTGATATTTTCACTGTTTATAGAAATGTCATGAAAATCTCATGACAACCACTTATTCTGGTGATCTGCTAAAGAAAGAGCAGCTCCTCCCGAGTCTGTAAACACCTTTGGGGCATTTCCACCTTATTAATTTTTGAAGGCCATTTGTCCAGCATAGGTGCATAATTAGCATTTTTGAAAAAAACATAAATAGTACAAGTAGTGGGTTTTTACCTCTTCATAGCCATCACCTTGCTGTTTTCTGGTATCTACATAATATACAGATTTCATCAGAGTAAGACAGGTGTGGCTGCGACAAAAGCAGTGATTTCATTGCTTCTAGTAAAAGATGTTACTGTAGTAGTCTCTGATTTCTAATGAGCCTTGCTTTGATTCTTAGGAAATTTTGTTAATATTTCTTTAAAAATACCTTACATTTTTTAGCCAGGATTTATTTAAGGTGTCTTCTGTCAGCAAACATTTTGATCTGTGAAGAAAGAAATAAAGATTCAGAAGAAGAAGAATAAGAACCCTCGTCTCCACTTTTCTACTCCAGGGAGATTTTAAATATGTTCCATGCAGGGTCAGCATCTTAACTGCACCCGACAGCATGCAATTTAAAAGCATATCAAGTTCACCTTTTCAAAGGAGATACTGCTAAATGAGGTTAAGGTATTCATGTAAATTCAGAACTTTTAAACTTTGCTCCCAGCATCAAATGCCGAAATACTACAGAGCACACAAACTTCTTTGTTCTGCTGAAAATGATATTGCATGGGTCAAAAAAGTCTCTATGGTATTTTCTCACTCAGGAAACTGTTGGAGGTATTAATGCACACTATGCTTCCAGAATCAAGTGCATAGTTTTCCCAGATTTTAGCTCTTTTCTCATCTAATGTTAGCTTCTTATAAGAAGCATTAAATAGCATTTGAAAACAAAGCTCTTCAACTAATACCACATTTGCTATATATAACAGTGACACCCATCTAAAAAGAGAGCTTGTGTTGAGACTGTCCTTAGCCCAAGTCACAAATTCCTTCTGTTACTTAACACACACTGCATTTGAGGTAGCTACTGTTGTCAATTTCAGATACTAAATGAATTGCCCAACATGACACACTTGTGATCTGCAAAGACTAGAATTGCATAAAATTCTTATGGACACTAAACCCTTTCACATTTTCAGGGACTGACATGTTGAACAAGTCTCTGCTTATGAGGCAAAATAATCTAACAATGTGCAGACAAGTCTGATTAGAAATAGCGAGTTGAGCAAGTTAGTAGAGCATATTATACCATTTTTTTCTCTGACCAGGGTATGTAACTACATACTGTACAAAAAATCTCATTCATTTTCACTCTCAAAATTCATGACTCTGTTCTGCTTACTTCATCTTTGTCAAATAATAATAATTATTATTATTTTATACTTTCACAATCATAGGATGTTTAGGATTTTTTTCTTAGAAGAGATTTTGTGGGCTATCTTATTCCCATCTATTCGGATTTTTTTTTTTTTTTTTTTTTTTTTTTTTTTTTTTTTTTTTTTTTTTTGGTTTTTCAAGACATGGTTTCTCTGTGTTGTCCTGGCTGTCCTGGTACTCATTCCCATTCTGTAGACCAGGTTGGCCTCAGAAATCCACCTGCCTCTGCCTCCCAAGCGCTAGGATTAAAGGTGTGCACTACCACCGCCTGGCCGGACTGTTACCTTTTATATACTTTAAAATGATGGTTCCCAAAATTGGTCATTGTCTTCCCATTCTCAAAATTGAGTTGAGAAAGCATTGAGGTCAGTTGAAATAATTTATTTGTGTGATAATTTTGAATCACAGAATGTAAGTTTATGACTACTTTTACCATGTGTGAGTTAATAAGTAAGGAAATATCTATTTTCTTCCATTGCTTTTTTTTTGTAAGATTGAGAGATTTTGCATACTGATTCTCCTACTGCAAACAAGTTTTTAAAAGACTAGGCATTGTTCAGTAAATTTCCTCTGATGGTTTGAATATAAAATGTCTTCAACAGGGTCTCTGTTTTGGGAGACTGGTTGTGAGCTGGCAGGCAAGGTAGTGCTTGGATCATGAGAGTTCTGCTTTTTTTAAACGAGTTGTACACTCATGGAGTAATTGTCAGCATTGCTGGAATCTAATGGGAACACTCTGAAGTGAGGAAAGGAAGAAGGAGGTAGCCCACTGAAGATCTGCATTTAAAGGCTTTGTCTCTCACTCGCTCCCTCTCTCCCTCTCTCCCTCGCTCCCTTGCCCCCTCTCTCCCTCTCTCTTTCTTGCCTGCCATGATCTGAGAAGCCACTGCCACAAGCTTCCACCACCATAGTGTTCTGCTTAGCCCCGAGACAAGAATTAGCAGACCTAAGAACAGACTGACAGAGTGAACCCAAATAAACTCTTAAATTGTTCATGTCTTATGTTTATCACAGCAACAGAAAGTCTGACAGTTACACTGTTTAAAGAGAAATGTGCCCTTTATATCCTGACTTTTCCTAGTTATAAGAAACTAGGCAAAGGTTCTTACTCAGTCCACCATTGCTGTGGATACAAAGTGACCTCCAGCTGGACTTGTGAAAAATAATTTTTCTATAGCCAAAATAGAATAGAATTGAAGAACAATGGAACTGTACATATCAAATAAGACTATAATTTGCACAGTTATTCTTCACACTTATTTTATTTCCCCCTATGTTCATTGCCAGGAGACTCAGATATGTATGGTTGTAAATTTATTCAAGACATCAGGCATAACTTTGATCCCTAAGATTATTTTATTATTTCTACTTTTGCTCTTCCTTTGTCTTAGTTCAATATTTTTAATCTATGAATTAATTTTCATCATTTAAAGGCTGTTTTAATTTTAACCTACTAATGATTTTGGAAAGAGGATACTGCTATATAGATTATATAGTCTTGACTGGCCTTGCTGGGTAGGCCAGGCTTGTCTTAAAGTCACAGTTCTCTGGCTTAAGATCTTGATGGGAGTGATTGAAAGACATATATCATCATGTGTGGCTCTACTGCAAACATTTTTAAAGTTTATGCGTGTTCCTCTTGATAAAGGTTAAAACTTAAATAAAATAATAATCATAGACAAGGAAGGGATAAGAATATATTTACAACATGTTTTCACTATATCATGTCTTTAAAAACAATGAAAGTCACAACAGAACACTGACTTTCCCCTCTTCTTCGAAGATACCAAAAAGCTTGGTGAATGGGCTCCTCACTGCAGTGGTTGATTCCTGACGTACTCTCTGGAGTGCAAGCCCCTTGCCTTTTCCTAAGAAATAATAATCTTATTAGCAATGTCAGCTTCCTCCAGTGTTTAGAGATCAATTTAGGGAGTTGGTTTTTGAGGCCAAAGTTCCATGTAGTATTTTAAAAGAATGATGATCTTTCTAATGATTCAGAAACTGAATCTGGTATCTGGATGTACTCTCATGTTCTTTGCCTGATGAGACACTATATTGGTGTGAAGAAAAGGAACTTTGAACAAATAGATTGTCTCACACAAAGGTCTGGGGACCTGATAGAGCTTCTCTAATTGTTGAAGCCTAGGGTGAGAAGATAGCAAAGGGCAAACTTTATAAATGCTTTTTTCCAAAATTCTAATTCAACTGTAAAGAAGTTATGATACTAGAAATTATTTCTAGGGTGGAAGAGATAGCTCAGATCTTAAAAGTGTTTGCTGTTCTTGCAGAGGACCAGAGTTCAATTTCTAGCACTAACCATTAGACTACTCAAAATTGACTACTAATCCAGCTCCAGGATATCCAACACTCTCATCTGGAATCCATAGACACTCATACATCTATGCATATGTGCATGTGCATGCACACATTCACACACACATATAAAAGTAAAGCAAATTTTATTTTTTTAAGTAACCATTTTACACTTGGAACTAGAGAGTGCTAGGGAGAATGTAACTCTCTGCAAACCCTAAGACATCACCATCACAATCCACATTGACTTGAGTGAGACTTCTCCTGAAAACCAAATAAACAGAATGTTGTCTCTGAATTGCTTCATATTCTATACATCTGTATAGAAAGTACAGGAATTTTAAAATAGTCCTGTCTTTAGATTATAGACCATTATCTTAAGATCTGTGTGATTCCCCTTGATCAAGTAGATTGTTAGTCATTCACATACACATGACAATCTTATTCTCTACTTTGCATATTTTGTAATAGATAATGTTATAACAATGAAATTTGTTTTTTTTTTTTTCAAGCATCTTAGCAGATTCCTTAGAATGAGAGCAGGACAAATAGTCTTTCCCAGGAAAGAGTATACATGTTGCTTATCCAATACCAAGTGGTTAACCCTAAAAGCATACACACAAGTAACATTGTACAGACTGAGCAAGATTTGTTTTGGTTTTGGTGTGTGTGTGTGTGTGTGTGTGTGTGTGTGTGTGTGTGTGTGTGTATGTGTGTGTATGTGTGTGTGTGTGTGTGTGTGTGTGTATGTGTGTGT
>JADRCD010165869.1:0-18274 GCA_019843815.1 Montemys delectorum | reverse complement strand
AAAAAAAAAAAAAAAAAAGAGCAGCCTTTCTATATACAAACCACAAACAGCCTAATAAGAAATCAGAGCGACAACATACTTTGTAGTAGTCACAGGTAATATAAAATATCATAGGGTAACTCTAAGCATGAGAAAGACTTTTATTAAAAATTTTCAGTTCATTGAAGAAAGAAGTGAAAGAAAATATCAGAAGATGGAAAGATCTCCCTCCCACGAGTAGTAGGATTAATATCATGAAAATGACCATCTTCCCAAAAGCAATCTGCAGATCCAATGCAATCCCCATCTAAATTTCAGCACAATTATTTGTAGACATTGAAAAGACAACACTCAACTTCATATGGAAAAGTAAATAACCTAGGATAGCGTGCTGGTTTCAAACTATAGAGTTTGAAAATACTATAGAAGTATAGTAATAAAAAATGTAGGATACTGACATAAAACAGACAAGTTGATCAATGGGTCAAAGACCCAAACATAAATTCATACTGAAGGACACTTAATTTTTGATAAGGAAGCCAGAAATATAGAATGATAAAAAGGAAGCATCTTCAATAAATGGAGCTGGTCTGACTGGATGTCCAGTTGCAGAATAAAGCAAAGCCATATCTATCACCTGGCACAAAAGTCAAATCCAATTTAATCAAAGACCTTAACATAAAACCAGACACATAAATCCTGATAGAAAAAGAAAGTGGGAGTTAGCCTTGAATGCATTGGCACCCTGAGGAGAACATCAATAGCACAGGAACGATAATTGACAATTAATAAATGAGACCTCATGAAACTGAAAAGCTAGAGAAAACAAACTCAACCAATCAGGATTCATAGGGGCTCAGAGACACTGAACCAGCAATCATGGCGTCTGTACACATACTGCTGTTTTGCAGCTTAGGCTTTTTGGGGATGTGGATGTATCTCTGATTCTTTTGCTTGCTCTTGGGACCCTTTTCCTCTTACTGGGTTGCCTTTTCCAGCCTTGATATAAGGAGTTGTGCCAAGTCTCATTGTAACTTATTATGAGAAGTGGCTCTAGGAAAAGTGGAAGGGTGTTAAAAAATCATCATCACATTAGTGTGAAGTAAGGGTTATGGTTTACTAACTATATCTCAGAGTATATTGGATAAAATAATACCAATCTCATTTGTGGTGAATATCAATGTAAATAATAAACACAAATTCCTGTGACTGGCTTAATATGTACACCTCAAATAATGGTTACCTTCATGAGAGAGTTCCCAAAACACCTTCTATACGCCTGCTTCAATTAAAACTAGTTAAAAATGGTGGATCATATTTAAATTAGAGTGAAATGTAATTTTCATGGACTGAAATGATATGTTTTAGTTAATTGTACATAGCTAAGTAGGCAGTTCTTATAGCAGGATTCTTTCCTCTTTTTACTATTTATTACAGGAAAGTAGACTTGGTAGGCTGAGTATACTTCTCCACATCAAAGTCAAAATATTAAATTTAAAAGCCATTATAAAAATAAAGCATAGTGATGATGTAAAATGACAACTAACATTCAGACCAGAAACAACAAAACTATGTCTAAATTGATTTCTAAATATTACTCAGTAGAGTGTATTCAGAATTTAAAGTATTGTCCTAAGAATTAACTGGTAATAACAGAAGCAAGACCAGTGTGGCTCTACTGTCATAGTATATCATATCAAGAAAAAGCTACATGAGGAAAATAATCATTGTGTATAGTAAAAATCATTGTGAAGAAAAGTAGAGCTTGAAGACTAAGCCATCAATACCCAGATTCAAAGGCTTTGCTGTATTGATTTGTATTAAAACTGAAATGTGAATACAAAGTGAATACATGAATAAAGGTAGAAAAGGGCATTTCAGATCAAATAAGCAACATAGTCCAAGGTCTTGTGAAAAATAGAAGAAAATGGACAAATCAGAAAATGAAAAGTGAAGAGGCTGGAGGGATGTGACTGAGACAGTCAGAAGAGAAAGGGTCTGAAGCAAAGAGCCAGCAGAACTCTTCAAGATTATCAAAGCTAGATTTGCATAGGGAATGGTGTCTCAGCATACAAACCCCATGACTTCTCTTCAAATATTATTATCTTTAAATATTATAACTAATCTTAAAATCAGTTGAGCACTCTGTAGAAAAAGCAAGCTGCCTAGGTAAAAACAGAGACTAGTTTCTTTTCCTGATGCTGTGATAAAATACTGAAGCAAAGGGAATTTAAGGAAGCTCATTTGAGGTCAAAGTTTAAGTTACTGTCCATCAAGGGAATAGTCAAGGCAGAGACCTAAAGCAGCTGGTCATATGGGGTCATATGGCATATCAGGATACAGAGTTGAATTCTTCCATGCAAGTATTCAGTTTGCTTTGCTTCTTCTATACAATCCTGTATCCTGTGTACAGAACACGTGCCCACCCACAATTATAGCAAGTCTGCCCATATCACTAACACAATAGATCTTCATAGACCTTTTCAGAGGCTTTTATCAGACAAGATATACATTGATCAGTGTGTCTTGAAGGTTGCCTATATAATTTATATTCTGTCCAAATTGACAATTAAGATGAACCACTACAACTGAGATAAAGCATGCCCAAGATGAGGTTCATCTCCAACCATTTGTGTTCTTTTTAAAAGGTCTGGTAAAACATCCTACTTAGTATAGCCTTTATTAGAGCACTGTCCAATTTTACTTCCCTTTAAAATTGCTGGTGAAGTAAAGTATTATGCCCAACTACTCTATTTGAACCATTATTCTGTACATTTATTTTTAAAGTAACCAGAAAGCAAATTTATTTGCTTTTGGTTTCTTGATAATATTATCAGTTGTATAGAAGCAGAAACAAAATTCTGTCTCTTTCTCTCTCTCTCTCTCTGTTTCTATCTGTCTCTGTCTTCTCTCTCTCTCTTTCTCTCTCTCTCTCTCTCTCACACACACACACACACACACACACACACACACACACACACACACACTTGCACACACACATTGACAATACAAATAGTAAAAGTATGTTTGGCAAGTTTTATACCACTTAACTCCAACATTGAGAAATTGTAGTTACGATTTAATTTTTGAACCTCACTTTCTGGAATTACACCATTATCTATAATGCTTTGTCTCTAATTTTCTAAGCTTCTCTAAAGTTTAGGAGCTTTGGTTACTCAGTCCAGTGTTCTACAGTATTATATTTTTGTCACAATTTATAACATTTTTATTTCTACAACTGACTAACCTTATTAGAACTAAAGAATTCACTCAAGTAAATTGATCAATTTCCATCATTTCTTACAGGTGTTCTCAATGACGAAATTTCCCACAAAACAATTGAAACATGTTTACTGTGTGTAGTGAATTCGTCTGAATGGCCAACAGACTCCCAAATTACATCAGAAATTCTACACTACCTAAATATAGAATTCTCTCCTGTCTATTAGCAATTCCCATTAGGGAAACACTAGCCTTAGATCCTAGTCACACTATAAACCAGCACAGTAATGTATATCTTTTAAGCTGCACTCAAAATTTTTCATGCTCTGACTAGTGACTTTTTTATTAATCTTTTTCTTTGGGGTCTGATTTCTAAAACAAAATCTACATTGATATTTAGTCCCATGCTGCTAAGTGTTGGTAACGCTATTGTGAGATGGTCCTGTATTAAACACTGTTTAATTTGTTCTCGGGCCTTTCACCTGCTGCTCTCTACTAGGAATCACCACATAGAAAGGGGGTTTTCTTTCTATGTTTTCTAACAATTGGTCTTCTGAACTTGTCTATGCAGTATTTTTTATTATTATTCTAAATTTCAACAAGAAGGGATCTTGATTGTATTTTTTTTAAAAAAAAAAAAAAAAGGCAGTGTAATGGCCTTGCAATATTTGAAAGGGATCTTTATTATATAGTATCTGTTTCTGACATGGGATATCTCTATAGACAATATCCCTTTGGCATGAACACATTCTATATATATATACTTCCACATTTCTTCTTTCAGGTGACAAGGGTAGCTTTTGGGCCAATAAACCAATGTTATATATATTCAGAGATCTTATCTACAACTTCCCTTTGCCTCTCTTAAATTAATGTAAATGTGCACTTAGTCTTCCAGGATGGGGTCATATTTTGATCCTTCAATAGATATTAGATGGAAATTTTATGACATTATGAGTATCTCATTCTCTTAGAGTTGGGCAAAATATCCAAACAAGAGAGTACAAAAATCTTTCTATGATTCTGAGAAAGAGAGTTGAACTTTTAGAGTGATAGGTATGATTCCCTACTTCAGCCACATTCATGAGCCTAAGTGAAATTTTACATGTTGCATTTATAAAGTGAAAGAAAAAACCTAAAGCTCATGGTACTAAAGTCAAAACTTAGTTGGCATTGCCTCTTCCACTACTGATACTTGGCTCACAGGATATTGGGGATATATTTAAGGACAACCAAAACTGGGGTTAACTTGATAAATCAATTACTCAGAAAGTAAAAACAAACAGGCTAATTTTATCTTCCAAACAGTAACTATTCCAAAATGATAAGGAAGATCCCTCTCCTGTAACTCTTAAAAACAACACCCTGACATTAGTCAATCCAGTTTTTAATTGTTACTCATTTGTACATTCTAACTAAAAAAAAAAATCACTTGTTCTCCCATGTGCAACAAGTTTAGTTTGATAAAAAAAAATTGTGTTTGATTAAAGAATACTAAAAACCAACTTAATGCTATAAACTCAACATGAGGTATGATATTTTCTGGCCATGTCTTGATTATTGTATTCAGCTGAGGTGTTGGTGACAAGTGAAAGTTTGTTCATGGGAAGACAAACTGGATGATACAGTCTCTGAAAAGCATAACACATTTATGCTAAGGAAGGAGTCATTTAGAGCTGTATAGGTCTCTTAACATAAAAACTGAGAATGGTTGAGTCTATTCACAGTTACCCAGGAACAAAAGACATGATTTAAATGGACAAATCACTCTCCAAAGCATGATTCTGAAGCTGAACACTTTACCATTTTTTTTTTTTTTTGATAGAAAGAAGCATAAAGAGTGGCAAGGGTTCATTCTGGTCTGGGCCAGTTTACATTGGGTGGGAACTCTGGAGCCATTCCCACAGCACCTAGAAGAAGCTCAAATCCCAGGCTTTCTAACACACCCAGGATCATAGGATCCCAGGAGCTTGGTCACAGGAGGTTCTCAGGGTCCCAGAAGCAGTTTGACTCCCAAGAACTCTGACACACCCAGAATCTCAGGATCAAAGGATCCCAGAATCACAGGATCACAGGGACAGCTTGACTCTGAGGAGTTCTGACACAGCCAGGAATACAGGAAAGACAGGCTCCAGTCAGATATATCGAGGACAGGTGGCACTAGAGATAATCAAATATCCAGAGGCAATCATAAGCAACAGACCAAGGTTACTTGGAATCATCAGAACCCAATTCCTCCACCATAGCAAGTCCTGGATACACCATCATACCTGAAAAGCAAGAATAGGATCTAAAATCACTTCTCATGATGGTGAGAGAGGACTTCAAAAAGAACAAAATAGCTCCATTAAAGAAACACAGGAGAACACAGGTAAACAGGCAGAAACCCTTAAAGAGGAAACACAAAAATCGCTTAAAGAAATGTAGGAAAATACAATCAAACAGATGAAAGAAATAAACAAAACCATCCAAGTTTGAAAAATGGAGATAGAAGCAATAAAGAAATCACAAATGGAGACAACCCAGGAGTTAGAAAATCTAGGAAAAAGATCAGAAGTCATACATGCAAGCATCACCAACAGAATAGAAAAGATAGAAGAGAGAATCTCAGGACAGAAGACACCATAGAAAACATTGACACAACAGTCAAAAAATGCAAAATGCAAAAAGCTCTCAAACCAAAACATCCAAGAAATCCAGGAAACAATGAGAAGACCAAACTTAAGGATAATAGGTAGAGAAGAGAGCAACAATTCCCAACTTAAAGGAGCAGTAAATACCTTCAACAAAATTATACAAGAAAACTTCCCTAACCTCAAAAAGAGATGCCCATACACATACAAGAAGCCTACAGAACTCCAAATAGAATGGACTAGAAAAGAAATTCCTCTCATCACATAATAATCAAAATATCCAATGCATTAAACAAAGAAACACTACAGCCAGGCAGTGGTGGCACATGCCTTTAATCCCAGCACTTGGGAGGTAGAGACAGGCTGATTTCTGAGTTCAAGGGCAGCATGGTCTACAGAGTGAGTTCTAGGAAAACCAGGCCTATACAGAGAAACCTTGTCTCGAGAAAAAATAAAAAAATAAAAATAAATAAAAACAAAAAGAAAAACAAAAAAGTACTATTAAAAGTAGTAAGGGAAGAAGGTCAAGTAACATATAAAAGCAGACCTATCAGAATTACACCAGACTTCTCTTCAGAGACTATGAAAGCTAGAAAATCATGGGCAGATGTCATACAGCCCCTAAGAGAACATAAATGCCAGCCAGACTATTATACTCAGCAAAACTCTCAATTATCATAGATGGAGAAAACAAGATATTCCATGACAAAACCACATATATACAATATCTTTACACAAATCCAGCCCTACAAAGGATAATAGATGGAAAATACCAATACAAGGAGAAAAACTACACCTAAGAAAAAGCAAGAAAGCAATCTTTCAACAAACCTAGAACAAGATAGCTACACAAACATAATTCCATGTCTAACAACAAAAATAATAGTAAGTAACAATCACTTTTCCTTAAGATCTCTTAACATTAATGGACTCAATTCCCCAATAAAAAGACATAGACTAACAGACTGGAATCATAAACTGGACCCAGCATTTTGCTGTATACCAGAAACAAACTTCAGTATCAAAGACAGAAACTACCTCAGAGGAAAAAGGCTAGAAAACAATATTCCAAGCAAATGATCACAAGCAACAAGCTGGAGTAGCCATTCTTATATTGATTAATATAGACTTTTAACCAACAGTTATCAAAAGGACAAGGAAGGCCACTTATATTTTACACTGGTCAAAGGAAAAGTCTACCAAGATGAACTCTCAATTCTGAACATCTATGCTCCAAATGCAAAGCCATACACATTCATAAAGTAAACTTTAATAAAGCTCAAAGTACACATTGCACCCTACAAAAAAGTAGTGGGAGACTTCAGCACCCTACTCTCAGCAATGGACAGATCATTGAAACAGAAACTAAACAGAGACACAGTGAAACAAACAGAAGTTATGAACCAAATGGATCTAACAGATATTTATAGAATATTTAATCCTAAAGCAAAAGAATCTACCTTCTTCTCAGCACCTCATGGTACCTTCTCCAAAACTGATCATATAATTGGTCACAAACCAAGCCTCAACAGATATAAGAAGACTGAAATAATCCCA
Source organism: Montemys delectorum (assembly GCA_019843815.1). Taxonomy (NCBI): domain Eukaryota; kingdom Metazoa; phylum Chordata; class Mammalia; order Rodentia; family Muridae; genus Montemys; species Montemys delectorum. Next base: position 10,883 of record JADRCD010165869.1, on the reverse strand, counting down.
TGCACACTATCAGATCACCATGGCCTGAGGCTGGTCTTAAATTCCAACAAAAACAATGGAAAACACACATATACATGGAAGCTTAATAATGCTCTACTCAATGATAACTTAGTCAAGGAAGAAAGAAAGAAAGAAAGAAAGAAAGGACATTTTAGGATTTAATGATAATAAAGACACATCATACCAAAACTTATGGGACACAATAAAAGCAAGGGTAAGAGGAAAACTCATAGCTCTAAGTGCTTCCAAAAAGAAACTGGAGAGAGCTTACACTAGCAGCAAGTAAGCAAACCTGAAAGATCTAGAACAAAAAGAAGCAAATACACCCAAGAGGCAGGAAATAATCAAACTCAGGGCTGAAATCAACCAAATAGAAACAAAGAGAACTATACAAAGAATAAAGATATTAGGAGCTGGTTCTTTGAGCAAATCAAGAAGATAAACCCTTAGCCAGAATAAACAAAGGGCACAGATAAAGTATCCAAATTAATAAAATCAGGAAATAAAAGGGAGATATAAGAACAGAAACAGTGGAAATCTAAAAAATCATCCGATCCTACTACAAAAGTTTATACTCATCTAAATTGGAAAATCTGGATGAAATGGACAATTTTCTAGACATATACCAGGTACCAAAGTTAAAACAGGATCAGATAAACCATCTAAACCATCCCATAACCCCTAAAGAAATAGAAGCAGTCATCAATAGTCTCCCAGAGGATGGTCAAGTCAGTCATCAATGGCAGGAGAGGGCCTTGATCCTGTGATGCCCCAGAGTAGGGGAATGCCAGGGCCAGGAAGCTAGAGAGCCTGGGTTGGTGAGTAGGGGGAGAGGGGGGAATAATGGTTTTTTTCTTAGAGGGGAAACTAGGAAAGGGGATATCATTTGAAATGTAAATAAAGAAAATATCTAATAAAAAAATAGTCTCCCAACCAAAAACAGCCCAGGACCAGACTGGTTTAATGGAGAATTCTATCAGACTTTAAAGAAAACCTAATACCAATACTCTTCAAACTATTCTACAAAAGAGAAACAGATGGTACACTACACAATTCACTCTATGACACCAAAATTACACTGATACCAAAACCACACAAAGACCAAATAAAGAAAGAGAACTTCAGAACAAACTCCCTTATGAACATTGATGCAAAAATACTCAATAAAATTCTTGCCAAGAAAATCGAAGAACACATCAAAAAGATCATTCATCACTATCAAGTAGGATTCATCCCAGAGATTCAGGGATGGTTCAAAATAAGGATATCCATCAACATAATCCACTACACAAACAAATTCAAAGAAAAAAAAACACATGATCATTTCATTAGATGTTGAAAAGGCATGTGACAAAATTCAGCATCCCTTCATGTTAAAAATCTTGGAAAGATCAGGAATTCAAAGCTCATAGCTAAACATAATAAAAAACAATATACAGCAAACCAGTAGCCAACTTCAAACTAAATGGAGAGAAACTTGAAGCAATCCTATTAAAACCAGGGACTAGACATGGCTGCCCATTCTCTCCCTATTTATTCAATATAATGCTCCAAGTTCTAGGTAGAGCAATTAGATGACCAAAGAAGGTAAAGAGGATACAAATTTGAAAGGGAGAAGTCAAAATATCACTATTTGCACATAATATGATAGTATACTTAAGTGATCCCAAAAATTTCACCAGTGAACTCATACCTAATAAACAACTTCAGCAACTGGACATAAAATTAACTCAAACAAATCAGTAGCCTTCCTCTACACAAAGGATAAACAAGCTGAGAAAGAAATTAGAGAAACAACACCCTTGACAATAATCACAGATAATATTACATACCTTGGTGTGACTCTAACCAAGCAAGTGAAAGATCTGTATGACAAGAACTTCAAGTCTCTGACGAAAGAAATCAAAGAAGATCTCAGAAGATGGAAAGATCTCCCATTCTCATGGATAATATAGTAAAAATGGCTATCTTGGCAAAATCAATCAATAGATTCAATGCAATCCCCATAAAAATTCCAAGTCAATTCTTCATAGAGCTAGAAAGAGCAATTTGTAAATTCATTTGGAAGAAGAAAAAAAAATAGTATAGTAAAAACTATTCCCAACAATAAAGGAACCTCTGGGGCAATCACCATCAGTGACTTCAAGATGTACTACAGAGCAATTGTGATAAAAACTACTTGGTATTGTTACAGAAACAGACAGAAAGATCAATGGAATAGAATTGAAGAGCCAGAAATGGAACCATGGTCACTTGATCTTTGACAAAGCTAAAACAATCCAATGGGAAAAAAAGGCGACAGTATTTCTAAAAAATGGTGTTGGTTTGCCCGAGTGGTGGTGGCACACGCCTTTAATCCCAGCACTTGGGAGGCAGAGGCAGGCATATTTCTGAGTTACAGGCCAGCCTGGTCTACAGAGTGAGTACCAGGACAGCCAGGGCTACACAGAGAAACCCTGTTTCAAAAAACAAAAACAACAACAACAACAAAAAAAAAAATGGTGCTGGTTCAACTGGCAGTCAGCATGTAGAAAAATGCAAATTGACTCATTCTTATATCCTTGTACAGAGCCCAAGTCCAAGTGAATCAAGGACCTCCACATAAAAACAGATACAATGAAATGCATAGAGGAGATTGTGGGGAAGAGCCTCGAACACATGGGTACAGGGGGAAAAACTCCTGAACAGAACATCAATGGGTTATGCTCTAAGATCAAGAATCAATAAATGGGACCTCATAAAATTGTAAAGCTTCTGTAAGGAAAAGGACAATGTCAATAGGACAATACAGTAACCAACAGATTGGGAAAAGATCTTTACCAATCCTACATCCGATAGAGGGCTAATATCCAATATATACAAAGAACTCAAGGAGTTAGACTCCAGAGAACCAAATAACCCTATTAAAAATGGGGTACAGAGGCACACAAAGAATTTTCTACTGAGGTTTATCAAATGACCGAGAAGTACCTAAAGAAATGTTCAACATCCTCATTCATCAGGGAAATGCAAATCAAAACAACCCTGAGATTCCACATCACACCAGTCAGAATGGCTAAAATCAAAAATTCAGCAGATGCTGGTGAAGATGTGGAGAAAGAGGAACATTCCTCCATTGCTGGTGGGATTGCAAACAAGTACAACCACTCTGGAAATTGGGTTGGCTGTTCATCAGAAAATTGGACACAGTACTACCTGAGGACCCAGCTATACCTCTCTTGGGCATATACCTAGAAGATGTACCAACATGTAGTAAGCACACATGCTCTACTATGTTCATAGCAGCCTTTTTTATAACAGCCAGGAGCTTGAAAGAACCCATATATCCTTCAACACAAGAATGAATATAGAAAATGTGGTACATTTATATGATGGAGTACTACTCAGCTATTAAATACAAAGAATTCATGAAACTCTTGGGCAAATAGATAGAACTAGAAAATTTCATGAGGTAACCCAATCACAAAAGAATGTACATGGTATGCACTCACTGATAAGTCAATATTAGCCCCAAAACTCCAAATAACGAAGATACAGTTCACAGACCACATGAAGCTCAAGAAGAAGAAAGACCAAAGTGTTGGTGCTTTGGTTCTTCTTAGAAGGAGAACAAAGTACTCACAGGAGCAAATATGGAGATAAAGTGTAGAACAGAGACTGAAGGAAAAGCTATCCAGAGACTGTCCCACCTGGGGATTCATCCCATATACAGGTACCAAACTCAGACACTATTGTGGATGGCAAGAAGTACATACTGAGAGGTGCCTAATATGGCTGTCTTCTGAGAGTCCCTATTAGAGCCTTACAAATACAGAGGTGGATGCTTGCAGCCAACCATGGGACTGAGCGTGGGTCCCCAATAGAGGAGTTAGAAAAAGGACTGAAGGAGTGGATTTGCAACCCCATAAGCAGAAAAGCAGTATCAACCAACCAGACCCCCCAGAACTCCCAGGGACTAAGCCATCAATGAAGGAGTACATGTGGCTCCAGTTACATAGGTAGCAGAGGATGGCCTTGTCATGCATCAATGGGAGGATAGATCCTTCATTCTATGAAGGCTTGATAGATGCCCCAGTGTAGGAGAATCAACTGCAGGGAGGTGGGAGTAGGTGAGTGGGTGGAGGAACACCCTCACAGAAGCAGGCGATAGGGAGGATGGGATAGGGAGTTTCCAGGAGGGGGGAAACCAGGAAAGGGGATAACATCTGAAATGTAAATAAAGAAAATATCCAGTAGAAAAGAAAAAGAAAGAAAGAAATCCACCTCTGGCTGGAGAGATGGCTCAGCAGATAAGAGCACTTGCTGCTTTTCCAGAGGACTTGGATTTGTTCCCCAGCACCCACATGGTGGCTCATTAAAAAAAAAAAAAAAAAGGAAGCATGAAAGTCATTTAATAACACCTCACAAATTAAGCTCATATAACAATGTGAGTGAAGTGTAATTTTTTTAAATCTCCTGGAAAGCATAAACAGTTGCCACTTTGGGATAATTTTAAACTATTACAAGTAATTGAATTAACTTGGTGACTTGAATATATATAATTGTTTTCCATTTGAATTTAACTTTTTAAAATTTCTTTATATGCTTGCTATGTTTTTATTTACTTATTTTTGGTTTTTTGTTTTGTTTTATTGACACAAGGTCTTACTATGTAGCTAGCCCTGGTTGTTTTGGAACTCATTATGTAGTTGGCTGGTCTTCAACTCACAGGGATTATTGTGTTTCAGCCTCTTTAATGAATACTGGGATCAAAGTGAGATCCACCACACCTTGCCTATTTGTATCTTTAGTGAAGTTTCTTTTTTCCTATGAAATGTTATATTCAGAATCAAGAAAAGAGTGTAGAGCCTATTTTTCTTTTTTGTAGTCTATTCAATATGTGCATTATGCACTAAATCCAGAATAAAGTAGCAGGTCAGAACGTTAACTATAATACATCTCAACTAAATCAGAACATGTTTGATTATATGGTTCACCATGGAGAAAGCCAGGAAATGGCATAAACATCACCTTCACTTAATTTTAAAATTTTATTACAGGTTTCCTATCATTATTTTCACATTCACCTAAATTCAATATCTCATACCTTGAAATGTTCCAAGAACAAAACTTAGAGTAAGATTTCTATTCCTATTCAAGAAAAATAACTACCACAACAAAAACACCATAGATATTTCCACACTTCAGCACTGGAACATTCTAGCATGTCTTTTCTACATGTCCCAGGGAACTCTGCCAGAAATATGATATTTAAGATGAAATGTAATCCATAAATGTTTGAAAGATGATAGAAGGAATGCAGACATTATGTTGAAGAGCTGCCACTCCACTCTCCAGAACCTGCTTCACATGAGTATTTTAGATAGCCTTCTTGACCCCATATGATCCTGTCATGTGTATCTGCCTGCTCTTCTTTTTAAAGAACAAATGGTTCTCTATTTAATGATTCCATACAAAATATTCATACTTCAAAAATTTTAATTTTGAGGTCAATAGAGGGATTTGACCTTGCTGGCATGTGGGTGAAAATCATGTGTGATCACATACAGTTTGTTGTGAGGCCTTGTTCAATGTAAGCATTTGCTAATCAGAAATGAAATGAATATACAACTCTCTTCCAGCGTAAGAGTTCTCACAATGTATTGAAGTCTGATGGAAGCTCATTACCAACAGATGACTTGTTTATCATTACATCTTTAGTATCCTGCATAAAACAGCAGCCAGGGCAAAGAGCTTTTTGAGTTTACTAGGAGAAATGGCCATTTGTCTAAATAAAATGCAGTGTTGGAGGACTGAGACAGCAATTAAGAACACTATCTCCTCTTGCAGAGGTCCTGAGCTCAATATCCATTTCAATTACATGACAGCTCACAACCATCTGTAACTCTAGTTTCAAGGGATCAAATTTCCTTTTCATGCTTCTAGGGTACAAGATACATATGTGGTACAAAAGATCTTTCAGGCAAAAGATCTAGACACATAAAGTTAAGGTTAGAAACCAATAGATAAAAAGTTATCAAGTACAATGCAGCCATTAACTCAGTTGCTAATAGTATTTCTACAAAAGCCAAAAGAATGCTGAGAGCTTCCACTTACATTTCCAGTTTTTGCATGAAATATGTTCCTCATGGAGCTCATTCCTTAGGCTAATATCAGTAGATTATGTTGCTACTAACACAGAATATTGTAATACATTTTTAAAATTTAATGTTCTGTTTTTTTTCAACAATAAAGTACAAACATCCTTTTTATACTTTAAAATGTTAAAGTGGTAAACAAATACAGTGACTTACACCTGCAATGCCTAAATGTCTAACACAGGAAGATTGCTGTGAGTAAACTTTAGTTTTTGTCTGTTGTGGTTTTTGTGTAAAACATCCACAACTAAATGATCACCCATAGAAAGGCTGATGCGCAGATGGTGGTAGTACATTTGGAAGTTCTGGAAATTTCAAGAGGTAAGATGGTTGTAGATTCTAGAGTATTATGTCTCAAGGAATAGATTTGGGAGGGCATATATAGTCCCTGGCTCCTCCAATCACATTATCTGCTCCCTGGTTGGCTAGGAGATTAACAGGAAGATAACAGCTCTATACTGCCTCAGGCCTCTGGCTGCCCTAATGATCTGTCCAAAAAAATGAAACCAAATAAACCATAGAGGGATTTCTATGAGACTCTGTGTCAAGATGTATACTCCCTATGTTAGTATTTTGTTTATGAAAATAAAAAGAAATTAATGCTGAGTCCTAAAGAAACCCATAATTAAAAAGACAAAGAAACACACAAACACACACCCATACAGTACTGTAGTGAATGTTACAAGTTTGTACCAAAGCTGAAAATGACAAATTGGTGCCAGACTAGCATAGTGAGGTATTCCTGTGACAACCTGACCATGTTTTGGGGAGGACTGTGGAAGGACTTTGAAAATTTGAGCTAGAAGAGCCATTGGTTGTTAAGAACTCTGTGGGATGTTCTGTAGGAGCTTGGAAGATCATGTTGAGAACAGTGTAGAGATGGAGGCCTGGCTTGTGAAATTTCAGAGGGAAGATTAAAGTCTCTTATCAAGGCCATGTTGTTTTGATTGGGAAGATTCTGTGGTTTTGGTTAGCTGGGGCTGAAGATTCAGCTGTAATTAACAAGATACCAGAACTACTAAAGCGAAACCTTTGCATTACTGGGACTATTGATGCTGGTTAGCTGGAGCTAAGAAGTTAGCTGTGATAAAGAAGAGACCAACATCACTGAGGTGACATCTTCTGGGAAAGAAGAGCACAAAGAGGCTGTGTTCGAAAAATAGCCAAAGTTGTACCTTGTGCTGCAGCAGGACTTGATAATGTGTGAGAGTCACCCACACATTACTGGTTTTGAAGGCATGAAAAGGGTCATGTAGAGCAGCTGAGGCTCTGCACAGTGAGAAGCCATGGAAGGACATTGGTGAAGGAAGGTGCAGCCTCAGTTGCAATTGATGGCCCAGGACTGAAGGAGTCATGCAAAGGAGCTGAGGCTGGGCACCATGAACAGGGCCTATGAGAGGCTATTGATGAAGCCTATTTACAGTGGAATACCATGTTTTGGAGATGCCAGTACCATGAATGACCACCAAGAACAGCAGCAGCAGCAATAGAGTACAGGCATCTGGAGCCTAGAAGACAAGATGTATGCTACAAAGGGCAGAGCTGGAGAAGTGACCCCAACCCTTGGAGGAATGAAGAAGATTATGAGTGGATCCCAGACATTGGACAATTAGAGTTTCATTTTGCTTTTGATTGTGACCGTGCCTTGATATTTTTCCCTCTTGAAGGAAAAAAGTATTTTAGTGGAGCCCACAGTTAAGAGACTTTTAATTGTAAAAAGACTTTGAATTTTAAAAGAGATTGGATATTTTAAAGGGATTGAAATTTTAAGAATTTGCAAACACTGTAGGACTTTTAAAGTTAGTTAGATCTTGCAGATGAATAAGAAAGTAAGGGTTGAGGCTAAATAGTGATGTGTTTGTGTGTCAAGTTGACAAGGGGTCAATTGTACTGGCTGGTTTTGTGTCAACTTGACACAAGCAGAAATTATCACAGAGAAAGGAGCTTCAGTTGAGGAAATGCCTCCATGAGATCCAACTGTCAGGCATTTTCTCAATTAGTAATCAAGGGAGGAGTGCCTCTTGTGGGTGGTACCATCCCTGAGCTGGTAGTCTTGGGTTCTATAAGAAAGCACACTGAGCAAGGCAGGGGAAGCAAGTCAGTAAGGAATGTCCCTCCATGGCTTCTGCATCAGTTCCTGCTTCCTGACCTGCTTGAAGTCTAGTCCTGACTTCCTTTGATGATGAACAGCAACATGAAAGTGTAAGCTGAATAAACCCTTTCCTCCCCAACTTGCTTCTTGGTCATGATGTTTGTGTAGGAATAGAAACCCTGACTTAGACAAATGTGCTATATTGATATGTACTTTTGATAGGCTTGAAATGAAACAAGAATTCAATACATGGTCACTTTCCCACCTCTGACTGAATACTTGCACACAGCAATGGCAATAAAGATGAGAAGGAGAGGCTGTTAGGGTAGGATATCAGAATGAAAATGTGTAGCATTCATTATAGAAATACACTAAAATGAGCAAGAAGCATAGGAAGGTAAAACTGCCTACATCATGGGCAAGGATCACAGCTGGCTTCAAAATCATTACTAAGGGCATTTTAGGATATTACATGATAGCCTCTTACTTGTAATTCTACTTTTTGTCATTTGACAAAAAGGCAGATCATAATGATTATTAAATTAGAGAATTAGTGTTTATGTAATCAAACTATTTTATGTTAGCCATTGATATTTAAATATGATAGGTAAGTAATAAAAAATAATTTCATCATGAATAATGCTTTACAGTTGAACTTTACTTTTCAAAATGTTATCATGTGGATTCTCATACATTGGATTAAAACAATCATTATGGATTTTAAAGTCATGTGATCATTTGCTCATATTTGCAGAGTGGAGGCTATCCAACATCAGAAATAAAATATTGATGCATGTTTGACATACTTGACTGAAAAATATGAAGACAGAAGGTAGAAACAAATTGGTCAGAAATATGACTTGCCAAGTAAATTCCTTGATTTCTTTTGAGGGTCTACACTCATATACCAATCAGCATTCCTAATAACTCTGATATATTTCACAGGTTGAATGTAAGTTTGAAGAAATACAAGGTGAAGGTGGTAAGAGGCATGGAAAGCAATATTTCTTTTAAATTTTGATTTTAGAAAATTCTGAAATCTGTAATAAATATGATTCAAACAACAAAATTCTACTGAAGACAAGATGAACTAAGTTATACTGGAAATGTATACAAGTCAGAAGGAGTCAAGAGGCTATAAAAAAAGATAAATCAAGCCAACCTGCAATCTAAATATGTGCTAATTTATAGCAGTTACACTTTTTTTTTGGAAAGGCTGCAGAAATGTTTATAGAATACAGTGCCAGGTTTATAAATAAAACTTATTTACAGTTTCCATAAGTTGGTCCCCCATCAGACAACAGACACAAGCATCACCAACAGAATACAAGAGATGCAATAGAGAATCACAAGCATAGAAGCTATGATAAAAGAATTGATACATCATCCAAAGAAAATGTTAAATCTTTAAAAAATTGTATTATTACACAAAAACATCCAGGAGATCTTGGATACTATGATGAGACCTAACTTGAGAATAAGAGTAGAAGAAGGTGAATAGTCTGATCTTTAAGCACCAGAAAATATTTTTAAGAAAATTATAGAGGAAACCTTTCCCTTCCCAACCTAAAGAAAGAGATACCTATACACATACAAAAGTATTAGAGAACACCAATTAAATTTGACTACAAAAGAAATTTCTCGGTTTTCTCTCCAGTGACTTTCTAAGGCAGGACCAGCCAGGAGGCACAGGCCTCATGAGTCCAGCAAGGGAGCCGCAGGGCGGCAAGGACAGGATCCTCTCAGCTTCCAAGTGACAGAGGTGGATCAGCCACCCTCCTGCCCCTTCCCTGCAAGCAGAGGACCTGCCTCCAGGGAGTACTTTAACCCAGAGACTCAGTGACTTTCTAAGGCGGGACCAGCCAGGAGGCACAGGCCCCAGGAGTCACAGGGGAGTCACAGGGTAGCAGGGAAAGGACAAGCTCTAGTCAGAGACACCAAGAACATCTAACATCAGAGATCAAGAGATGGCGAAAGGCAAACGTAAGAATCCTACCAACAGAAACCAAGACTGCTTGGCTTCATCAGAACCTAGTACTCCCACCACAGCAAGCCCTGGATATCCCAAAACACTGGAAAAGCAAGATTTGGATCTAAAATCATATCTCACAATGCTGATAGAGCAACATAAGAAGGACATGAATAATTCCCTTAAAGAAATACAGGAGAACACAGGTAAAGAGGTACAAGCCCTTAAAGAGGAAACAAAAAAATCCCATAAAGAATCACAGGAGATAACAAGTAATCAAGTAGAAGCACTTAAAGAGCAAACTCAAAAATCCCTTAAGGAATTGCTGGAAAACATAAACAAACAGGTGAAGGAATTGAGTAAAACCATCAAGGACCTAAAAATGGAAGTAGAAACAATAAAGAAATCACAAAAAGAGACAACTCTGGAGTTAGAAATCTTAGGAAAGAAGTCAGGACACATAGATGCAAACATCACCAACAGAATACAAGACATAGAAGAGAGAATCTCAGGGGCAGAAGATAACATAGACAACATTGACAGAACAGTCAAAGAAAATGCAAAATGCAAAATGACCTTAACCCAAAACATCCAGGAAATCCAGGACACAATGAGAAGACCAAACCTAAGGATAATAGGTATAGAAGAGAGTGAAGACTCCCAACTTAAAGGGCCAGTAAATATC